>PVHT021183523.1:1888392-1946591 GCA_004024745.2 Catagonus wagneri | reverse complement strand
AAAAGAAGGGGGGGTTACATCAGGATGTGATAGGGGAGAGGGGGAGAGTGCATGCAGCCATGCACACATTTTAGCAAAGTTTGTTGCTGGTCTCCTGAAGGTCACAAGGAGCAGACGTCACCACGAAGGATTTTAGTGTTTTTCTAGATCTGAGGACTTGCAAGGATTGGACACATGAAACCTTCTCCTAAAAGATCTGACTATCTAAAGACCTGTTCTTGAGAGTTCTGGTTGTGGCACATTGGAAACGAATCCGGCTAGTATCCATGAGGACGCAGGTTCGATCCCTGGCCTCGCTCAGGGGGTTAAGGATCCGGCGTTGCTGTGAGCTGTGGTGTAGTTTGCAGACGCGGCTCGGATCCCGCGTTGCTGTGGCTGTGGTGTAGGCTGGCAGCTGCAGCTCCAATCCGACCCCTAGCCTGGGAACTTCCATAGGCTGCGGGTGCAGCCTTTAGAAAAAAGCAAAGTAAATAAAGAAATAAAGACCTGTTCTTCCGGTTTTCCCAGAGCACAGAGTGTATCGCTGCTTGATGTTCACCCTGAGCTCTGCTCAGAAGGTGCCGTGGGTCGGTAGCTGCGGTGGCTCATGATTGAATTCATGCAGAGGTTTATGGCAAGTGCCAAACTTCAGTTCACAAGGCTCTGCTAGAAACTGGGCCCTAGACGCTTTCTGGGATATAGTTGATGTAATCTTACTGAATCTATTCAACGATAACGCGGGGATTAATTACATTTACAGATTAGTAGATGGGTTTAAGGATAGAATGACTTGGTCAGACTAAATGAGCATGGAGTCTAGATTTGAATCCTGTCTGCTGCCTCAAAGCCCAGGCTCCTTGCATTACAGCAGCCTGTGCTCGGAGGTGGGAGACGCTACGACTGAAGCTATCGGCCAGCATTCGTTAGCAGCGTGGATTTGAGAAGGAAGGAAAGGCAGCTAGGAGGTAAGTGGAGTGGTTCAGCCGCGAGGCAGTGAGGGCCCGGGTAGGAGTAATAAGTGGAGAACCATCAATAAAAGTGATGGAGGGAGTTCCTGCCGTGGCGCAGTGGAAGTGAATCCGACTAGGAACCATGAGGTTCCGGGTTCGATCCTGGGTCTCGCTCAGTGGGTTAGGGATCCTGTGTTGCCGTGGGCTCTGGTGTAGGTCGCAGACGCGGCTCGGATCTGGCGTTGCGGTGGCTGTGGCATAGCTGTAAGACCCCCAGCCTAGGAACCTCCATACGCCTCGGGTGTGGCCCTTAAAAAAGAAAGGGATGGATATTAACAAGGAGGAGCTAAGCACAGCATAGCACCTTATTTCGTCCTGAGTGTGGCTGAGGGGAGAGGCAGACTGCAGTTGGGGTGCGCCCAGTCCTGAGCACAGGTCCCAGACCAGCTGCTCCAAGCCCTGGGCCGAAGGGCTGACCAGCTTGGGGAGCAGGAAATAAAAAAAATTGAGGTCCTGCAGAAAAACTGTGATGTGGTTCATGCCTATGTGAATATTTGAGCCCTGACACCCATATGTGCTCATGGTATTTCCCCCCAGCCATGAACCTAAAGGTGGCCTATAAAGGAAATAGCTTGTATCCCATGTTCCTCTGAGTGGATGGTGGGGCTGCACAGAAAAGGCAGCACTTCAGCCCCACAAAAGCTTAGCCAGATTAGAGAGCTGTGTGTTGGGCTCTGTCACGCTGAATGAGTGTATGGGAAGGCTTTGGGACCTGGAACTACCATTAAGACTGTTTTGAGATCTGGTATGTGACATGATCCCACACACGTGAATTCTTTTTTTTTTTCCTTAATGAATTTTATTACAATTATAGGTGTACAAAAATCATCACAAGTCAGTTTGGTAGCATTTGCGTCCCAAACCCTCAGTGCATCTCCCCACCCCCCAGATTGTCTTGCTTGAAAAACCAAAGGTTTTCCAAAGTCTGTGAGTCATTGTCTGTTCTTCAAAGAGGTTCATTGTGTCTCTTTAGTTTCCACATGTAAGCGGTAGCATTGGGTGTTGCTGTCTAATTGTCTGACTGGTTTCACTTCGCATGATAATTTCTAGATCCATCCATGTTGCTATAAATGTTATTTCATTCCTTTTAATGGCTAAGTAATATTCCATTGTGTATATGTACCACATCTTCCCTATCCACTGCTCTGTCAATGGGCACGTAGGTTGTTTCCATGTCCTGGCTATTGCATAGAGTGCTGCAATGAACACTGGAGTACATGTGTCTTTTCGAGTCATGGTTTCCTCTGGATAGATGCCCAGGAGTGGGATTGCAGGATCAAATGGTAATTCTATTTTGAGTTTTTTGAGGAATCTCCATACTGTTTTCCACAGTGTTTGCACCAATTTTCTTTCCCACCAGCAGACACGCTTGAATTCTTAACACAGCCCCTTTGGCCAAATTTGCTGTTTGCCTGTCTTCAGTATTTGACTAGGCTGAATGTAGACTTGGCCTCCTGGTTAATATGCTTCAGGTCTTGGGTCTTGGGGTTCCCATCGTGGCGCAATAGAAATGAATCCGACTAGGAACCATGAGGTTGCAGGTTCGATCCCTGGCCTTGCTCAAGTGCATTAACAATCTGGCATTACTGTGAGCTGTGGTGTAGGTCACAGATGCGGCTCGGATCAGGCATTGCTGAGGCTGTGGCATAGGCTGGCGGCTGTAGTTTCAATTAGACCCCTTGCCTGGGAACCTCCATAGGCCGCTGGTATGGCCATAAAAAGAAAAAAAAATCTTGCATCTTTACTCTTTTTATTTTTTCTATTCTTTTCTGTCCCCCCATTTTCTGTAAGCTTTTTTGTTTCTATAAGAACAGAGTAGTTTATGGACCAGATTCCTGGAAAGTGGTGGTAGGATCAGAAAGGCCCCTGGGCTTTTGTCATGCCCTCCTACCTGCAGTCCTGGCCAACTCACTGATAGAATACTCCTTTATTCTATTTTACCAAGATGGAGGTTGTATTTAATTGGAGGTGAGGGTCATTATTCTTCTCTCGTGAAACTGTGCTATTTAGGAAGTATAATTCCTTCACGGACATTTCATTCAATTAGAGAGAGAGAGAGAATTGAACTTTTGGCAGCAAAATCAAGCGTTATGAATGAAATTGAAACAACCAATCTGGTGCTCAAGCCTGTTATGTGGATTTATGATACTCCTTTGAACTCTTCATAAATTCAGGGTTTTTCTTTTTTCTTTTTTTTCTTTTTACAGCTGAAACTGCGGCATATGGAAAGTTCCCAGGCTAGAGGTCAAATCAGAGCTACAGCAGCTGCTGGCCTACACCACAGCCACAGCAATGCAGGATATGAGCTGCAACTGCGACCTACACTGCAGCTCACAGTAACGCCAGATCCGTAGAACTCACTGAGCGAGGCCAGGGATCAAACCCACATCCTCATGGATACTAGTCGGGTTTCTTGCCACAGAATCATAACAAGAAATCCAAATTCAGTTATTTTGAGTTTTAGGGACCCATGTAAAATGGTCTTCAATAAGGTGCTTTTTACTTTTTATGTTTCAGACTGGTTTTTTTTAATTTATTTATTTTTTTGTCTTTTTGCCTTTATCTAGAGCCACACCCACAGCATATGGAGGTTCCCAGGCTAGGGGTCTAACAGGAGCTGTAGCCGCCGGCCTTCGCCACAGCCACAGCAACGCGGGATCCGAGCCGCATCTGCAACCTACACCACAGCTCATGGCAACGCCGGATCCTTAACCCACTGAGCGGGGCCAGGGATCGAACCCGCAACCTCATGGTTCTTAGTCAGATTCGTTAACCACTGCGCCATGAAGGGAACTCCAAGAAATTTTGTTGGTGTCTAGACCTGGTCAGCTTTATAGACAACTTACCTGTCTTGGTGCAGAATTGAAGGTTTTGATTTCAATGGCTGATCTTCTGCTGTTATGTATGATTTTCTTTACTTTCCATGTTATAGACCTAGATGTATCATGCCCGACTCACAGTTTTTATTTTGTTCTAAAAATTTTTTTATTATAGTTGATTTACAATGTTCTGTCAATTTCTGCGGCACAGCTAAGTGACCCAGTTATACATTTCTATATACATTCTTTTTTTCACATTATCCTCCATCACGTTCCATCCCAAGTGATCAGATACAGTTCCCTGTGCTATAAGCTGCCGACATATAGTTTTTAAATATACACCTGGACCTGCCTGGAGAACAGACTAGGGACTCACGCTCACCTGAGAGCCTCACCCCACATTTCACTTAGCATATGGTGGGAAAGTTCTTTGGCGGAACATAATCCTAGAAGCTAGGTCACCTGGGAAATCACTCTAGAATTTGCTATCCTTTAAAAAAGGGGTGGGGCACGCGAGTGCCATGGAGATGAAATACCATATGTTGGATGCTATATGGGAATCTGAAATTTTTCCTCCTCTTTTATTATGTAAGGGTTTTTTTTTTGTCTTTTTTTTTTTTTTTTTAATGTAGAGCCGCACCCGTGGCATATGGGGGTTCCCAGGGTAGGGGTCTAACAGGAGCTGTAGCCGCTGGCCTTCTCCACAGCCACAGCAACGTGGGATCCGAGCTGCGTCTGCAACCTACACCACAGCTCAAGGCAACGCCGGATCCTTAACCCACTGAGCAAGGCCAGGGATCGAACCCGCAACCTCATGGTTCTTCGTCGGATTCGTTAACCACTGAGCCACGAAGGGAACTCCCTATTATGTAAGGGTTTTAAAACCATGTGTCCATCCAGCTGTTTCTCATCAGTTTTGTTTTGTTCCCCTATAAACACATAGCCATAAAATAAAACAATTTCAATGAAAAGAAAAATTCTTCCTCCCTTCAAGTTCCTTTGATGCTGACATTCACGGGAAGCTCTGAATTATGAAAATGTACCAGTTAAGGAACTCAAAAGAGAATTTTGAACAGAATGCCATTCTGATTGTCTCTTTTGTCCTGTGTCTCTTTTTCAAATATGTTTCTTCATCCTTTTAGCTCTCTCTAAAACCCCAGAGAAAAAGCACAATTTTGAAATCGTATTAGCAATCACGGTTTTTGGTTTCTTTTTAATGAAAAAAGACAAAATGGCAGGAAAATTACGCTGATGACATCAAAATAGGAGTACTGGTTGTTCCGAGTGTGTTGGGATAGCTTCCTTCCTTTTTTTTTGGCTTTTTGCCTTATCTAGGGCCGCACCCGCAGCATATGGAGGTTCCCAGGCTAGGGGTCTAACAGGAGCTGTAGCCGCTGGCCTTCGCCACAGCCACAGCCACAGCCACGCGGGATCCGAGCCACGTCTGTGACCTACACCACAGCTCACGGCAACGCCGGATCCTTAACCCACTGAGCAAGGCCAGGGATCGAACTTGCAACCTCATGGTTCCTAGTCGGATTCGTTAACCACTGAGCCATGACGGGAACTCCTAGCTTACTTCTTAATTACTCTTATTTTTGTGTCATTCCTGAAAAGCTGCCTGGCACACAGGCCAGTGTGTTTATCTGATACGTATTGACTTTGTATTCAAAGATACAGACAGAGCTTGGTGTCTGGCCCGGTAAGTTCAAGAGGTACAGCATTTCCAGCAGTTACAGCTCTGCAAAGCAACAGAGCTCATCATAAAACATTCTCTAGTAACATCTGCTCTGAATTTCTTTTAAACAAGAATAGTAATTTAGGAATTCCTATCGTGGCTCAGTGGTTAACGAATCCGACTAAGGACCGTGAGGTTGCGGGTTCAATCCCTGGCCTCGCTCAGTGGGTTAAGGATCTGGCGTTGCTGTGAGCTGTGGTGTAGGTTGCAGACGCGGCTCGGATCCCACGTTGCTGTGGCTGTGGCAAAGGCTGGCGGCTACAACTCCTGTTAGACCCCTAGCCTGGGAACCTCCATATGCCGCGGGTGCGGCTCTAGATAAGGCAAAAAGACAAAAAAAAAGAAAAGAAAAGAAAAGGAGAGTTTCCACGGTGGTGCAGCAGGTTAAGGACGTTGCCCAACCTGTGACGTAGGTTGCAGCTACAGCTCCAATTTGATCGCTGGCTGGGAACTTCCATGTGCCTTGGGTGAGGCCATAAAAAAAGTGAATAAGGCAGGTCCTACATAAAATGAGATGGAGTTTCATAGCGTGTTGAATGTGGGCGCTGATGAAAGCTTACCTACCACGTTGTCAAGTCTGACTCATGGACAGCATCCCCGACTCACGCCCTTTCCAGGATCCTTCCAGTTAGAACGGAAGAGCTTTTTCAAGCAAGCTCACGGGCATCCACATTCTGGTCCAAGCCACCAGACTCTCTTACCTGACAGTGGAACTTGTAGGTCTTCCTGCCGTCACTCTTGTCTGCCCCAAACTCCAGGGGTCTGTTCTCCACACAGCGTCACGTGGTCTTGTAAAAGATGATCAGACTGGAGTTCCCGTTGTGGCTCAGCGGTTAATGAGCCCGACTGGCATCCATGAGGTTGCGGGTTCGATCCCTGGCCTTGCTCAGTGGGTTAAGGATCCGGCATTGCCGTGAGCTGTGGTGTAGGTTGCAGATGAGGCTCGGATTCCGTGTTGCTGTGGCTGTGGCAAAGGCCGGCGGCTACAGCTCCTGTTAGACCCCTAGCCTGGGAACCTCCATATGCCGCAGGAGAGGCCCTAAAAAAAAGACAGAAACAAAAAAAGATAATCAGAACAAGTTATTCTCAGGCTTAACACCCTTTAAGGGGGTCTGCACTCCAAACAAAATATCATCATGTAAAAGAGGACATTTCAATTACTGGCAATGATGTATTTCATTTAATCCGTTTAAAGGGACCCAGCCAGAGGTTCATGGATCTGATCCAAGCTAGGATAGCTCAAGAACTCCTCAGTCTACCTGAGGATAAGACCTCCAGGCCAGCCCCAGAACCTGCCACAGCCCAGGGGAAGCCCAGTCTAGGACCCTCTGAGCTCAGCTAATGCTGAACTGTGCTTTCTCACCTGCAAAAGTACGATACCTGTTAGCATGCAGGGAGTTGGGTCCAACAGCCTCTGGCGGGTTGTCCCATTTCTGAATCAGTCACCAGACCTCCCTGGAGACTCTAGAGGTCGTGGCAGGAGGCAGGCCAGAAAGGTGCAGTAGTGGCTCCAGAATTTCAACCTAGAGCCGACTTGGGGCCAGTCTGTTTGGAGACTCAACATTCTGGGGAGCTTGTCAGGACGCTTCATCTTGGTGGGAAAGAGGCTGATTTTACTTAATTGCATAAGCGTGGGAGGAGTTAAGGGAGGGTGACAAGCTCCCCACAAACCAACCCCTGTTTCATTTTGGGAACCGCTTCCCGGCGGCTGAGGTTGAGATTCCTCCAGCTCTGTCTTGGGGCAGGGCAATCCACGCAGCCTGCCCCCCACCAGCTTCAGAAAACGAGAAGGCTCGGCAGTGCTATCTGAGCACTGCAGCCACTGTGAACTTAAGTCTGGCTCTTGCCATCAGTCACTATGTGGATTAAATTATGAGCCACTGCAGCTGCCCACCTGCAATACCCCCTGAACAGAGTTCAGGGTGAGCATCAGGAGTGAGGCACTCTGGGCTCTAGGAAGACTGGAAGAAAAAGTCTTAGGATCGTCAGATTTTTTTGTCTTTTTTTGCCTTTTATCTAGGGCCGCACCCGCAGCATATGGAGGTTCCCAAGCTAGGGGTCTAACAGGAGCTGTAGCCGCCGGCCTTCGCCACAGCCACAGCAACGGGGGATCTGAGCCGCGTCTGCAACCTACACCACAGCTCACGGCAACGCCGGATCCTTAACCCACTGAGCGAAGCCAGGGATCGAACCCGCAACCTCGTGGTTCTTAGTCGGATTCGTTAACCACTGAGCCACGAAGGGAACTCCAGATCGTCAGATATTTTTAGGAGAAGATTTTGTGTGCCCAGTTCTTGCATCTCCTCAGATCTAGAAAGACACCAAAGCCCTTCACGGTGGTGATGTCTGCTCCCCGTGACTGGCAGAACCCTTCAGATCAGCAACAAACTTTTGCAAAACGAGTGTGTGCTGCATGCCCCTCGCCCTCACCTTTGTCATGTCCTGATATTCCCTGTTTTCCTCCTGGGGTGGTATTTTAGCCCCGGTTGATGGTTCAGGAAACAGAATGTCAAGGTCATCTGTGAATGCTGTCACCTCAAGCAAGGGAGTTCGGCAGGCTGTGAAAACTCAGGATACGGGTGGGCAGGTGGGCCCTGATAGTGGCGGTGCATATCTAAGGAATTATTTATTTTCTTTCTATTTTTTTTTTTTGTCTTTTTGCCTTATTAGGGCCACACCTGTGGTATACGGAGGTTCCCAGGCTAGGGGTCTAACAGGAGCTGGAGCCGCCGGCCTTCGCCACAGCCACAGCCATGCGGGATCCGAGCTGCGTCTGCAACCTACACCACAGCTCACGGCAACGCCGGATCCTCTAAGGAATGATTTCAGTGGGCCTCTTTTATTCCTGTTCCCTGCCCTTTATTGCAAAAATTCCTGAATATCCTAGCTCCTCCCTCACCACCTCAGAGCAGTTTTTCCGGACTACCTGAGCTGCTGTCTCCCAGGCTTAAGTCCTAATTTCACCCCAAATAAACTTTAACTCTCAACTTTCAGGTTATGCATTTTTTTTTTAATGTCAATGCCACCATCAGGGGATGTTCCAGAAGTTCCCGTTGTGGCTCAGTGGAAATGAACACGGCTAGTATCCATGAGGTTGTGGGTTCGATCCCTGGCTTCGCTCAGTGGGTTAAGGATCCAGAGTTGTAGGGAGCTGTGGTGTAGGTCGCAGATGTGGCTCAGATCTGGCGCTGCTGTGACTGTGGTGTAGGCTGGCAGCTGCAGCTCCGATTTGACCCCTAGCCCGGGAACCTCCATACCCATTCCTGTGGCCCTAAAAAAAAAGAAAATAAAAGTCTTTTTTTCAGTAGGAAACTTTGGCTATCACCGTATATATTAATTTTCTCTTCTGCCTGAGTGTACAATGTGAGTTTGTTAAGATTTGGCCAAGAGAAGCATAACAGAGAGACTAGACAACTTGTTACCAAAAAAAAAAAAGGTGTTAAAAATCCTCCTCCTAATTCAATGATGAAAATGTGGTTGTTAATGGAAAATGAACTGGTCTATTATGGCCACAAACACTTTGCATTTATGATAATCACACTAGCGTCGATACCAAACACTGTGCATCTATTAATAGCAATTTTCATCTTCACAGTGCTTTACCAACAACTAATTAATTAAACAGACCCATTTTAATTGGTTGCCATGGTAGTAAGAGATGAACAGAAATGGTTGCATCCATCCATTTCATTCTTAGCTCCTGAAATATAATTCAGTTTGGGCAATACATAATTGTTATGTAGCATTGTAACGTGTTTAGAATGATAATTACTATGCTAGTAATGAAAAGATTCGCAAGTACGCAGAAATACATGCGATAGAAGCTATTTAAAAAGATATTTTTATGTGTGTTTTCCATAAAATATTTTCCTTTACTGAATTTAATAGCCAAAAATGAAAATTTCATCTCTAATTATTACCCTGGTTTGGGTTTTTTTTTCCTGGTCTTTTTAGGGCCGCACCTGCGGCATATGGAAGTTCTCAGGCTAGGGGTCGAATCAGAGCTACAGATGCTGGGCAGCACCACAGCCACAGCCACACGGGATCCCAGCCACATCTTCACCACAGCTCATGGCAACGCTGGATCCTAACCCACTGAGCTAGAATGGACTGAATGTCTGTCTTCATGGATTCTAGTAGGATTCTTTACCCTTAAGCCACAACAGGAACTCCTGTTACCGGCCTACACCCTGTCTGTTGTGTTTGTTCCTTGGTGCCCCTCCTAAGGAGGCTGTCATCGAGATGAAAGAGGCTTCCAAGAATTTGCTATTGAATAAACAGTGAGGAGTTGGGGAAGTGGGGGGGGGAGTGGTGGTGAAAGTCACCCCCTTCAAGTGTCTGCAAGGCTACTAAAGTGAAAGCGGAATTGGACTGGTGGCTTGCCCCCTGGGGTCCAGACCAGAGTGAGAGGAGGCAGGTGCAGCGGTGTGTGACCTGTAGCCTCCAGGCACGGGGATGGGCAAATGCTCTGGAGTCAAACAGATTGGACCTTGTCTAGGCCATGGCGAGGCTGCCTGCTCTGAGTGGTGGGATCTGAGCCGTGTCTGCCCACCTACACCGCAGCTTGCGGCAACGCCAGATCCTTAACTCACCGAGCGAGGCCAGGGATCGAACCCGCGACCTCACGGCTCCTAGTCGGATTCGTTTCCGCTGCGCCACCACGGGAACTCCCCTTAGTGGAGGATTTTTATCTAAAAGGTTGTTGCAAATGTGGAGCTCCCAGCGTGGCGCAATGGGATCGGCAGTGGCTTGGGAGCTCCGGGACATAGGCTGGATCCCTGGCCTGATACAGTGGATCCTGCATTGCTGCGGCTTAGTTCACGGCTGCAGCTCAGATCTGATCCCTGGCCTGGGAGTTCCATAAACTGCAGGGTGTCCAAAAAAAAAAAAAAAAGGTTTGCTTAAAATAGAACTGGCTGCTTTGTGAAGCCATGAGTCACTTCTCCAGCACCGGAAGCAATGAAGCAGACACTGGACAGCCACCTGTTAAAACTGTTGTGTGAGAGCTTCCTGCCTCTGGAGGGTGAGGTTGAGGAGGATGATTTCCAGGTCCATGAATTTGGGGAGGGCAGGAAGGAGGAAGTTCTTCTATTTTCATCCTTCAGCTTTTTTTTTTTTTTTTTTTAATCTTTTTAGGGTCGCACCCGCAGCATATGGTGGGTCCCAGGCTAGGGGTCGAATCAGAGCTGTAGCTGCTGGCCTACACCACAGTCACAGCAATGCAGGATCTGAGCCCCTCTGCGAGCTACACCACAGCTCAGGGCAACACTGGATCCTTAACCCACTGAGCGAAGCCAGGGATCAAACCTGCATCCTCAGGGATGCTAGTCAGATTCGTTTCCACTGAGCCACAACGGGGACTCCCATCTTTCAAAGCCTTTATTACATTGGCTATAATGTGAAGCTTGAGGAAACCGTGTTTGTGATGGTAAAATGGTATTATATGGAACAAATGCTTCACCTTTAGACTTTCACCCTGAGCTAGCCTTCACGCTAGGAAAAGCACTCACTGCTTTCAACTGTCTGGTCTCTGTCCTCTCAGACCCCTTAGGTCCTCTTCAAATGGAGATTTCTTCCCCACTAGCTTTCTTCTTTTGTGTGTGTGTGTGTTTTGTCTTTTTTAGGGCTGCACCCACGGCAGATGGAGGTTCCCAGGCTACGGGTCCAACTGAAGCAACAGCTGCCGGCTGACATCACAGCCACAGCAACGTGGGATCCGAGCCGCGTCTGCAACCTACACCACAGCTCACGGCAACGCCGGATCCTTAACCCACTGAGCGAGGCCAGGGATCGAACCCGCAACCTCACAGTTCCTAGTTGGATTCATTTCCGCTGTGCCAGGTTGGGAACTCACCCACTAGCATTCTAAAAGTACAAGTTATTTCCCCTAATATTCAGAGTGTTCACTGTCGATTGTCACGTTGCCTTAAGTATCTGTATCTGTCTTTGCCTTGTCACTGAACTCCCACATTAGCGAGCAGGCAACGAGTCAGTCTAGGTGTGAAACAGTGTGGACCTCTTTCTCATTTTTATTTATTTCTAACACTGTATGGTGATAGTGCTGGTGAGGTTGCTAAATGTCTACACAGAGCTGCTGAAATCCAGACAGTTCCAGGCTTGTTTGTGGGACCTGGTGTCAGGCCCGTCCCAGCTGCTCAGGAGGCTGCTACTCCCGGGAGTGTGACTGTCAATCACTCTGTTTGTCCAGAGGCTGAGAACAGGAGGACAGACCAAGAACCTTCGAGAGAGGCCAGAGGGAGCCCAGGGGAAAAGGAACTGGAAAGTCGATTCTAGGCGGGTAACCAGGGGCGAGGCTACAGGGCAGGGTGTAAGCAATGCAAGGGAAGAGAGGAGACAAGGAGGAGAGCAAGAAAGAAGAGCTTAAGGAGTTTCCACTGTGGTACAATGGGATCGGCGGCATCTTAGGAGCACTGGGACACGGGTTCAACGCTCGGCCTGGCACAGTGGGTTAAGGATCCCACGTTGCCGCAGTCACAGTGTAGGTGGCAACTACGGCTCAGATCTGATCCCTGGCCTGGGAATTCCGTATGCTGCAGGGCGCCCAAAAAAGAAAGAAAAAAAAATGAAAAAGAAAGAAAGAAGAGCTTAAAATCTGTCCTGATTCTCACCTTCAAGCCTTACATCTACACAGATTCTTCAAATGCAAGAGAAACACTACTCCTTAGAGGAAATAGAAATCAATATTGGAAAAACAAAATGTGATCTAAAAGAGCAAAAGAAATCTGTCCCCCTTTACGGATTGCCATTCTAGAATCTTCAGGAAGAGCACTGTAACACCATGAGCCCTTTCCACAGTAAACCATAAGTGAGAGCAAATTAAAGGAGGAAACGCTTTCAGACCTCCGAAGTGTATCTCTATTAAATCACTTTTAAAAATCACGTAAAGTCTTTTTTCTGAACAAAACGGATTTGAAGATAAGTCCTGTTGTTTTGTGCGTGGCATTTATACCAAATGACAAAGTTTAGAGCCTCAAAGTAGCTCTCCTTTATAAAATTTAAAAAAATATTTTTTACTCTTTTTTAGTTTTTTTATTAAAGTATAGTTGATTTACAATGTTGTGTCAATTTCTTCTGTACAGCAAAGTGCATATATATATACATTCCTTCTGGTTTCAGAAGCTCTTTAATAATAATATGTTCATATTCCACTTATATCACAACAAAAGGAGAGGCAAGTTCTATATTCTGACATTATTAATGAATTTCCATCAACTACAGATTACTAATACTTTCTGGAATTTTTTTTTTTGCATTTTTATTTATTTATTTATTTATCTATTTATTTATTTATTTATTTTAGGGCGGCACCCACGGCACATGGAGGTTCCCAGGCTAGGGGCCTAATCAGAACTATAGCTGCTGGCCTATGCTACACCCACAGCAACGCCTCTGCAACCTACACCACAGCTCACGGCAACGCCGAATCCTTAACTCACCGAGCGAGGCCAGGGATTGAACCTGCAACCTCATGGTTCCCAGTTGGATTCGTTTCCACCGATGGGAACTCCGGAAAGATTTTTTTATCTGAAAAGAAAATACCAGTAGCAGGTTAATATAGCTTAAATTACAAAAGAAATCAACTTGGCTTTCAATTTTGTTTCTACATATTATGTTTGGCATATAAACATAAGGGGTAGATACAACTACATCTAGAAAATTTCTGAGGTATGTGGGTGTGTGAGATTAGGGCAAGAGAACGAAATGATTGCTTTCAAATAAAAATTGCCTTATGAATCTTAAAAGCATTTTTATTTGTAACTCATTTGACACCCAGTGACTGGAGTGAAATGCCCAGACAGGACTTACTGGCCCCAGGCTGACTTCCTCCATCAGTCCCCTGCCGCAGGTGTCCAGTGGCCTGAGCATCCATTCCCAAGTCACACTGAATGTCAGGAGGGTGCCCCCAGAAGGTGATGCCTGCTCTAGAAGAGAGCAGATTGTTGGGGGGGGGGGTGTCCACCTACAACAATTTTTTTGTTTTATCTTTTTAGGGCCAAACCTGCAGCAGATGGAGGTTCCCAGGCTAGGGGTCGAATCTGAGCCCCAGCTGCCAGCCTACGCCACGGCCACGGCAACTCCAGATCTGAGCTTCATCTGCGACTTACATCGCAGCTCACAGCAAGGCCAGATCCTTAACCCAGTGAGCAAGGCCAGAGATTGAACCCACATCCTCATGGATACTAGTGGGTTCGTTACTCTTGAGCCACAACGGGAACTCCGAAAGTAAAATATTACGATGACTGCACTCAGACAAGTGTCTTGCCCTGGTGCCAAGAGTATAATGGGTTTTCCCATCGGTAAAGTAGAGAGATTGGGTTAGGTCATCTCAAATGTCCCTCTTGGTTCCAGCTAGGCAGCTGAGACTTGCTCAGCTTAACTGAATGGTTATTTTTCACCCCTGTGTAGTTAACATACAGACAGAAATCTGTCATCGGAATGTCACCCACTTCCCTCACAAGTAGTACCCAACTGCACTATGATAGGTCTAATAGACTTGCTGTTAATGAAGTATCATCTTAAATCTCCTTAGTGGAGAGCTTTTTAGTCCATTTGCCTGGGAGAAGGAGAACACTCTCACCCCCATACATGTTTAGTGCTCTTTCAAATTATTCTTCCTTTTTTTTTTTTTGGTCTTTTTGCTTTTTCTAGGGCCGCACCCGCAGCATATGGAGGTTCCCAGGCTAGGGGTCGAATCGGAGCTGTAGCCACCGGCCTTCACCACAGCCACAGCCACGCGGGATCCGAGCTGCGTCTGCAACCTACACCACAGCTCATGGCAACGCCGGATCCTTAACCCACTGAGCGAGGCCAGGGATCGAACCCGCCACCTCATGGTTCCTAGTCGGATTCGTTAACCACTGAGCCACGATGGGAACTCCTTTCAAACTGTTCTTAACTTCACTGTGTCAAAAAGCAGAGGCCAGTGTTCCCCTCGTGAGTCTGCCGTAACGAACCTGGCTGGTATCCATGAGGACACAGGTTCGATCCCTGGTTTTGCTCAGTGGGTTAAGGATCTGGCATTGCTGTGAGCTGTAGTGTAGGGTTTGGATCCTGTAGTGTAGGGCTTGGATCCTGAATTTCTGTAGCTGTGGCTGTGGGCCGACGGCCACAGCTCCCATTCGACATCTAGAATGGGAACTTCCATATGCCCAAGGTGTAGCCCTAAAAAGCAAAAGCAGGGCATAGTAGAAAGACTTTAAATATTTACCTTACTACTCTGTTTGCCTCTGTGCTTTTTCTCCAAAAACTGCTGATAGAAGTTTTCAGGATACAGGATTCACGTATCTTGGAACAATAGAACACATCTCTTTTAAGACTGTAAAAGAACAGGCTTGCTATGGGTACTTAATTGTGCGCCGCTTGGTAGGTACTAGTCAGTGTAAGTAATTTTCTTGCCCGTACAGAAAAATCCATACATTTCAGTAGCGTAACAGGATAGAAGTCTTGTTTGCGCTAACGTCCCAGAATGTGTGTTGGTGAATGTTCTGCTGGCTCCGGGCCTTTGTGACTCTCAGAAAACAGGGATGAGAATGTGGATCTGGAGATCTGAGGTGCCAGGCCTAGAAGTGGACACTCCGCTGAGCAGAACTAGTAATATGGTCCCCTAGACTCAATGGGGCTGGGACCCAGGCCCCTTGCTGTGTCCAGAAGGAGACTGAAGCGGTCTGGCAAATATGTAGTGTTATTTCTGCCACATGTTCTATGGTGAAGAGCTGTATTTAGCCATGAGCTGCAGAAGAGGGACAGGAGAGAGAAAGCGGCTCACCCAGGTGCATTTTCCATGAGACATCAAGGTGGTCCTCCAGCCTGTGACAATCACAAGTCGAGGCTCTTCTGTGTGGGTGAGTTAGAAATGAAAGAGTGGTGGAAGGTTAGAGACTAAGGAAGTGGGTTATTTTTCAGCATGTGCCTGTGCGTGCATGCACATGAGTGTGTGTGTGCATGCGTGTCTGTGTTTGGGGAATTATGCAGAGTGTCTGCAGATAGTCTCTGTCTGACATTGACTTCATATGTTTTCCCGGATGCCCCATCTCTTACTCATTCTAGAGTCTGAATGTGCTTATAATCCACCTTATTTCTTATGCCACTGGCTTAAGTGTGAGCTCTTTTCTAAGCTGCCAACGTAAGAAGCTAGAAAAAGAAAAGCAAAATAAGTTCGAGGTAAGCAGAAAAGCGGAAATACGATAAGAATGGCTATCAATAAATCAGGATACGGAAAGAACAATATAGACAATCGGCGAAACAAAAAGTTGATTCTTTTTTTTTTTTAGGGCCACACTGGCGGCATATGTAGGTTCCCAGGCTAAGGGCTGAATTGGAGCTACAGCTGCTGGCCTATGCCACAGCCACAGCAACACCAGATCTGAGCTGCCTCTGCAACATACACCACAGCTCACGGCCAGCTAACGCCAGATCCTTAACCCACTGAGCAAGGCCAGGGATCGAACCCACAACCTCATGGTTCCTAGTCGGATTTGTTAACCGCTGCACCACAATGGGAACTCTCAAAACGTTGATTCTTTAAGAAGATCAGTGAAATTGACAAGCCGCTAGCTAAACTGATGAGGAAAAAAATAGACGCGACACAAACGACCAATCTCAAGAACAAAAGTGAGAACACAGAAACACTGAAGGATAATAAGGAAATACTAAGAAAAACTTTATTCTAATAGTTTTGTCTTTTTTTTTTTTGGCCATATCTGTGGCTTGTGGAAGTTCTCAGGCCAGGGACAGAACCTACGCCATGGTAGTGACAGTGCCAGATCCTCAACTTCTAGGCTAGTAAGGAACTCCTATCCCAACAGCTTTGCCAACATAGATGAAAAGGATAAATTCTTCAGCATTCACTCAAGCAGAAATAGATAACTTGAATAATTACAAGTAAGTATGTATTTTTATATGCTATTATTATATATAATTATATATGTACTTTTAAGAGAAATTGAAGTTGTAATGAAAACTCTACTCACAAGAAAATTTCAAGTCCAAATGGCATCACCAGTAAATTACATGAAATACTGGAATTTCCTTTTTGGCTCAGCAGTAACAAACCCAACTAGAATCCATGAGGATGTGAGTTTGATCTCTGGCCTCGCTCAGTGGGTTAAGGATGTGGCGTTGCCGTGAGCTGTGGTGTAGGTCGCAGACATGGTTCTGATCCCCCATTGCTGTGGCTGTGGCTGTGGCATAGGCTGGCAGCTGCAGCTCTGATTCGACCCCTTGTCTGGGAACCTCCATATGCCGGAGGTGTGGCCCTAAAAAGCAATAAATAAATAAATAAATAAATAAATAAATAAATAAATAAAATGAAATAGTTAAGGAAGAGATAGTATGGATGGATTCTACACAAAATTTTAGAAAGTAGCAGAGGAGAAAAAATTTTCCAGCTCAGAGTTCCCTTTGTGGCTCAGCGGTAATGAACCAGACTAGTATCCATGAGGACTCGGGTTCGATCCCTGGCCTTGCTCAGTGGGTTAAGGATCCGGCGTTGCCGTGAGCTGTGGTGTAGGTTGCAGATGCGGCTCAGATCCCACGTTGCTGTGGCTGTGGTGTAGGCCGGCAGCTACAGCTCCTGTTAGACCCCTAGCCTGGGAACCTCCATATGCTGCGGTTGCAGCTCTAGATAAGGCAAAAAGACAAAAAACAAACAAACAAAAAAAAAACTCAGTGATACAGAAGAAGAGTTTGACAAAATTCAACACACATTTAGGATAAAATGCAAACAAACAAACCAAACTCCTCAACCTACTAGGAACAGAAAGGAACTTTTCAGGAGCTCCCTGGTAGTCTAGTGGTTAGGGATGGGTGTTTTCACTGCTGTGGCCTGAGTTTAAGCCCTGGTCTGGAGGGTTTCCGTTGTGGTGAAGCGGAAACAAATCCGAATAGTATCCATTAGGATGAGGGCTCAATCTCCGGTCTGACTCAGTGGGTTAAGGATCCAGCGTTGCCGTGAGCTGTGGTGTAGGTCACAGAAGTGGCTCGGATCTGTGTTGCTGTGGTTATTGTGCAGGCCGGCAGTTGTAGCTCCAATTGGACCCCTAGCTCGGGAAGCTCCATATGCTGTGGGTGTGACCCTAAAAAGCAAAAAAAAAAAAAAAAGGCAAAACAAAACCAAAAAACAACCCCCCAAACAAACAAATCAACCAAAAAACCCCCTGGTCTGGGAACTGAGATCCCACATCAAGCCACAGCATGCTGCAGCCTAAAGAAAAAAAAAAAGAAAAAAAAGGAAAGGCACTTGTCTCAATCTGATAAAAGACACCTACCAAAACCTTATAGTTTAACACTATACTTAATAGGGAAAGACTAAATGTTTTCTAAGCTCAGAAACTAGGCAAGGCTATCTGCTCTTACCAGTTTTATCCAGTATTGCACTTAAGTTCTCATCAGTGCAATAAAGCAAGAAGTAAAACTGTCTTTATTCACAAATGACATAGTCAGCTATGGAGAAAATAATAAGAAAATTGTTGAAAACCTAGTAGAATAAGTGAAGTCACAATAAGCAGAATTGGCAAGGATTCAAGATCACTACATGAACACAAAATTTGTATCTTTGTTTTAAAAACGTTGAAAGTATAATTAAGAAAACAATAACATTTACAATAGCATCAAAAAGCAGGGAATACTTCAGTATAGAACTTAATAAAATATGTGCCAGTATGTACACCGAAAAACCATATAAATTTGCTGAAAGAAATCAAGAGACGACATCAATGATGTGTATCACGTCGTGTTTCAGAAGACTAAGTGTTGTTGAAATTCTCAAAACTCTGCAAATTGACCTAGAGATTCAATGCAATCCCTATCAAAATCCTAGTAGGAATTTTAAAAGAAATGGACAAGTCGATTTCCAAAACACTTTTGAAAAGAAAGAATAAAGTGGAAATACTTAGACTACCCCATCTCAAGCTTTACTTAATGTCAAGCTAGTACCCAAGACCACGTATTTCGTAAGTATAGACACGTAGATCAATGAACCAGAAGAGAGAGTTTGAAAATAGACCCACACATATGTGCTCAATTGATTGCAACAAGGTACTTACATGAGAAAAGGGTAACCCCTTCGAGAACGGTGTTAGAACAACTGGCTATCCGGGTAGGAAGGAAGGAACCTTGACCTTTAACTAACTCAGACCATTAAAATAATTAAGTTGGGGAGTTCCCATCGTGGCTCAGTGGTTAACGAATCCGACTAGGAACCATGAGGTTGCAGGTTCGACCCCTGGCCTTGCTTAGTAGGTTAAGGATCCGCTGTTGCCGTGAGCTGTGGTGTAGGTTGCAGACGTGGCTCAGATCCCGCGTTGCTGTGGCTGTGGTGTAGGCTGGCGTCTACAGCTCTGATTAGACCCCTAGGCTGGGAACCTCCCTATGTCACGTGTGTGGCCCTAGAAAAGGCAAAAAAGACCCCCCCCCCAAATTAAGTTGTAATGCAAACACGAGTGAAAATTATAAAACTTCTAGAAGCAAAAATAGGAGAAAGTCTTTTGTGACATTATATTGGACCAAGATTTCTTAGGAAACAAAACAAAACAAAAGCACAAACTTATAACAGAAAAAAAGGTAGACTGGACTTCATTTAAATTAAAAAGTTTTGCTTGTCAGAGACACTTAAGAGATAGAAAAGCCAAAAACGGAGAAAATTATATGTATTTACAAAATACAAATACGTTTGTAAATATCAGTTACAAGCTAGGTATCTGATACAGAACTTAGATTTAGGATATATAAAGAATTCTTACAACTCATTAAGATGACAATGAGATTCCATTTTAGAAAATGGGCAAAAGATTCACATGACACTTTACCAAAGAAGACACACAAACTGAAAATAAGCACATCGGATGTTCAATTGTTTATCATTAAGAAATGCTAATCAAACTGCAATGAATACCACTCTACATTTCACAAAAGGCAAAAATAAATTTTTTCAAATGACAATATCTAATGTTGACAACAATGTAGAATATTGGGACTTTCAAACATTGCAGATGGGAAAGCAAAATAACAGGAGCACTTTGGAAAATGAGTTGTTTTTTTTTTTTAAATTAAGTTAAATATACATTAACCGTATGACCCAGAAATAGCACTTCTGGATATTTATCCCCCCCAAAAAATATGTACATACAAAACCTTGAATATAGATACTCACATTTTCTTTGCAATAGCCCCAAACTGGACACAACCCAAAGGTTGGTCCATAACCTGGTGAATCAATAAATTACGTATCTATACAATGGAACAATAATAAAAAAATAAAGAGGAATAAACTACAAATCCATATAAAAGCATGCAAGAATCTACGTGAAAGAAGGCAGAAAGCAAAAGGTGTGATTACATACTGTGGAATTCTTCAAAAGGGAAAACTACAGTGAAGAGAAAAGTGGGTAGGGGGAGCTCTCATCTTAGCTCAGCGGTTAAGGAACCTGACTAGTATCCATGAGGACTTGGGTTCGATCCCTGGCCTCGCTCAGTGGGTTAAGGATCCAGCATTGCCTTGAGCTGTGGTGTAGGTCACAGACACGGCTCGCATCTGGCGTTGCTGTGGCTGTGGTGAAGGCTGGCAGCTGTAGCTCCAATTTGACCCCTAGCCTGGGAACTTCCATATGCCGTAGGTGCGGCCTTAAAATAACTTAAAAAAAAAAAAAAGTGGGTAAGCAGTTGCTTAACTTCCAGGGTCTGGAGGGAGGAGTTGACTGCAAAGGGGCATGGGGCAAGGTGTGAAATACTGATGCCGGAAAGATGTTACTGGAATCCAGGTTCTTGTTCATGCAGTCTAAGAATGAACTCTACAAACATACAGGCTCAAGCAAGCAAGCAAAGCCTTTATTACAGGAAAGCAAATAGTTCCCAGGGCTGCGGGACTTTTAGTCCTTAAAGAAGACACACAAACTGAAAGGGGTCCAGAAAGATGTGGTTTTCTCCCATTGGCCTTGTTCAATTACCTCTATCAGTCCTTGTCCAGTTGGGGTCTTAGGGGCAGAAATGTCCCATAAGTCTCATGGTTTCTTTGCCCTTTTATTCTCGTAAACTGAGTCACAGGGGGTTAGGGTTAGGGATTAATGTTCACCTGGACGTAGGTACACTCCCTACAGTAAACAAGGTGTTACTCTCTGGAGTCCTTAAGCCACAGATGTTAACCAATAGCCATATCAAAGAATGCATCGAAGCCCACGCTCCTACACTGACTACCCGAGTTAGTTTCCTCAATACCTTGACTGCAGTGGCGATTTACAGAACTCTACACATTTGCCAAAGCTCACCGGACCGTGCATGTTACCATTCTTATCCCCAGTTTCCACAGCACCAAGCAACTCCCCAATGCCAGCAGGGTGTCCTACAATTCAAGTTCGTCTGACACCATCTACCTGGAAATAGCATCACCTCCCATCTGGTCACTGACTTGGAAACTCTGTGAACTTCGTCCTTTTTGATTTTTTTTTGTCTTTTTGCCTTATCTAGGGACACACCCGTGGCATATGGAGTTTCCCAGGCTAGGGGTCTAACAGGAGCTGTAGCTGCCGGCCTTCACCACAGCCACAGCAACGTAGGATCCGAGCCACGTCTGCGACCTACACCACAGCTCACGGCAACGCTGGATCCTTAACCCACTGAGCGAGGCCAGGGATCGAACCCGCAACCTCATGGCTCCTAGTCGGATTCGTTAACCACTGAGCCACGATGGGGACTCCCTTTCTGATTGTTAAGGAGGCTTCATGTCATAGGCACAGATGATCAAATCGAGGGCAACTGGCATGAACTCAACCACCAGCCCCTCTCCCCTTCCCAGAGGTCAAGGGGGTGGGACTAAACGTTCTATCCCGCTAATCACAAGGTTGGTTCTCCTGGCAATCAGCCGCCACTCTCAGCGGAGGTCCCAAAGGTGCTTCATTAACATAACAAAAGACACTCTTGCTCTTATCTCTTAGGAATTCCAACTTTTTTTCTTTTTAGGGTCGCACCCTTGGCTTACGGAAATTCCCAGGCTGGGGGTCCAGTCAGAGCTACAGCTGCAGGTCTAGGTCACAGCCACAGCAATGCCAGATCCTAAGCATTGTCTGTGACCTACACCAAAGCTTAGGCAGTGCCGGATCCTTTACCCGCTAAGTGAGCCCAGGGAACAAGAACCCTCATGGATACTCGTCTGGTTTGCTACCTTTTTTTTTTTTTTTTTTTTGGTTTTTAGGGTCGCAGCTGCGACATATGGAGGTTCCCAGGCAAGGGGTCTAATCGGAGCTACAGCTGCCAGCTTACACCACAGCTACAGCAACGCCAGATCCAAGCTGCGTCTGCGACCTACACCACAGCTGCAACACCAGATCCTTAACCCACTGAGCGAGGCTGGGGATCGAACCCACAACCTCATGGTTCCTAGTCGGCTTTATTTCCGCTGTGTCATGACAGGAACTCCCTGGTTTGCTACCTGTGAGCCACAATGGGAACTTCTCAGCAAAGCAGTTTTTACTAGGAATTACCCTTCAGTACACACTACTTTTGAAACAATTCCTTTTCGTGGGAATAATGCTGAAAAAGTGATTTGTTTTTTTGAGGGAAATAGGGACTTTTCCCCAAACATTTTCAGTAATTATTTGGAGGGTAAATTTCTAGCGGAGCTGGAGGGTGCAGCTAGGTTTTCATGTGTGAAATAGAAAAACAGCTGGATCTACCTTTGTACCTTAGTTTTTGTTCCCGATGGTTGAGTACTTAGCACTGTACTAAAAAGCTTTACATTCTCAGCAAAATAAACTAGGCTGATCATACGGTATCTTTTTGTTTTTCTTCTTTTAGGGCCACACCTGGGACATATAGAAGTTCCCAGGCTAGGGGTCAAATCAGAGCTGCAGCTGCCGGCCCACACCACAGCCACAGCAATGCCAGATCCGAACCGAAGCTTGTGGTCATATGGTATTTTTGGACCAAACTTTCACTTATCGTTTATTCAGTGCCTCCCATGTACCACACCCCATCTGAGACAGTGCTGTCCACAGAACCCTCTGCGGTGATGGAAATGTCCTTTGCCTACACACAGTCTAAATAGAGCAGTCAGTACCCCATTTCAAATATGAATAGCGGGGCCGACAAGCTGGGTTTTAATTTCATTTATTTTAATTATTTTACATTTAAATGGGTTCATATGGCCAGGAGTTGTCAAATTGGACAGGATAGTGACGAGCAATAGAGAATCTGAAGTGTCTCAGAGTTCACAATGCAGTTGTGGTGGATGGGGCTAGGTATAAAAGCAGGATTTCCTCAGTCGTTTCTGTCCACCAGGGTACCAGTCTTTCAGAATCAACAGCCTTCGAACATATGAATTGACAGTGGAGGTGATTAAGGCTATATCCAGAGGTACACTATGGAATGTGTATACTTAAATGTCCATGTAAATCTACGTGCACATGTATTTATAGCAAGAAAAAAAAAACTGCTCTCTTTCAAGTCAAGAAATAAAAGAGGATAGCAGGCAGAATGGGGCTCCTTCTGTCCCAGGTTCCACTGAGGTGTCAGTGCATCCAGTGAAAGTACATCAAAGTGAATGTGAGACTGACCATTACCCCCTGCACAGATTTTTTTTTTGGGGGTGGGGTGGGAGGCTGAACCTGTGGTATGTGGAAGTTCCCAGGCTAGAGGCTGAATCTGCCACAGCAGCTCGGGATCAAGGCTAGCACCTGTGACCTACACCACAAAGCTGGATCCTTAACCCACTGAGCGAGACCACGGATTGAACCCACATCCTCATGGATACTAGTCAGGTTCGTTGCCTCTGAGCTGCAAAAGGAACTCCCTGCACAGGTGTTTAAGGACATGGTCCTGAGATCCTGCTGCACAGTCTTGGATCCCACAGTCAGATCGGAGCTATAAAAGGAAGGGAGTGTGAGGAGACTGGGAGGAGATGGAGTCTAGGGCTATCGCCTGGTTCAGCTCCCCGTCAGGAGAAGGTGAGAGGTCCTATTCCCTACCCCAAGCCCTGCAAAGGGACTTCAGAGAGATCTGCTGGAGAAATCTGATGTTTCCCCCGTAGCTGGAAAACACTGAGGATGGTGGCCCCACTCACACCCCGGAAAGCTAATGGAGACTGCTTCTTTGGGAAACTCAGCATAACAGAGAGCTGACGTGCTCTGGGGCAGGGCCAGAGATCCTCTGCTGTGTGGCTGGGGTTACCTTGCACTCCCAGAGTCCCTGAGCAAGGGCCGTGCATGTTCCCATGGATCAGATGTGGGCCACGCGCAAGACAGCTGGCCTGCGTCTACCTTCCTATGACAATTCCAGCGCGGCAGGCTGCAGAGCCGCAGCAGGACGAGCTGTCCCGGGGGTCCTAAGGACTGAGCAGAGGAACGGGGCTTGTCACCCACCCTCTCCTTAGGGAAGAAGATTGGATGTTAGGTCAAGTTCGGCCGAACTTCAACTAACCAGGACTGGACAGTTAAATACCGAATTCGTCCTGCATCTAGAGTGAGATGAACAATTTGCAGGCCTGCCAACTTTTCATTTAATGCCAGGGAAGAATTCCTTCCACTGAATGAAATGCTTACGGAGGACAGTTTTGGTTACACCCGGAGTGGAACTTAGTCAACATCCTGGGTCTCATGCATATGTTGATTCCATTAGATTTTTCTTGTAACCGTTCCAAGAAGCTGTGGTTGGCTGGCAGTTCCTTTCTTTTGCAACAACAACAAAAATCCAAAAACCAAGTTAATTCCAGAGTAATTAATACATAATTTCTATCAGCATGGAAAGCCATATATTAAATGTCTTTCAGTTAATTCTACAAGTAATTATTTTTGTAAAGAAGTAGTGAACAAATATTAGTAACTAGGTCAGGCAT
Organism: Catagonus wagneri; assembly: GCA_004024745.2. Taxonomy (NCBI): domain Eukaryota; kingdom Metazoa; phylum Chordata; class Mammalia; order Artiodactyla; family Tayassuidae; genus Catagonus; species Catagonus wagneri. Next base: position 1,922,204 of record PVHT021183523.1, on the reverse strand, counting down.
GAAAAACTAGTTTGAGACAAAGTGAGAAATTGCTAGAATTATAGGTCTATGACACTCTCTTCCACTTTTGTAAATAATAGAACGCTGTGGTAAAAAGAGAAGGGATGCCTACAGGGCACAGGAAAAAAGCAGAGTAGAGAAATGGCTAGTTGAAAACTTAAGAGAGGAAAAAGTTTCACGTACAAATAACCTGAAAATATCCCATTAAAGAACATCTATTTGGGGAGTTCCTGCTGTGGTGCAAGTGGAAACAAATAGGACCAGTGGCCACGGGGTTGCAGGTTCAATCCCTGGCCTCGCTCAGTGGATTCAGGATCTAGCGTTGCCATGAGCTGTGGTGTAGGTTGCAGACGCGGCTCAGATCTGGCTGTGATGTAGGCCGGCAGCTGTACCTCGGATTTGACCCCTAGCCAGGGAACCTCCATAGCCCTAAGGTTGCGGCAAAAAAACCCCAAAAAACAAAAAACCCCAAAACATCTATTTGGGGAGTTCCCTGGTGGCCTAGCAGTTAGTAGATCCGGCATTGTCACTGCTGTGGCACAGGTTTGATCCCCGATCCCTGGCCTTTACACTACCGGCACAGTCTTATTCAAGTTCCTAACTTCCTTTTTTTCTTTTTTTTGCTTTTTAGGGTCACATCTGCGGCATATGGAAGTTCCCAGGCTAGGGGTCTAATCAGAGCTACAGCTGCTGACCTATGCCACAGCAATGCCAGATGCCAGATCCGAGCTGCCTCTGTGACCTACACCACGGCTCACAGCAACGCCGGATCCTTAACCCACTGAGCGAAATCAGGGATCGAACCTGCGTACTCATGGATGCTAGGCAGACTCATTTCCGCTAAGCCATGAGGACAGAAACTCCATTTGTCCCTAATTCCTTACCTTTGCATCAGATGGTCCTCTTTTCTCTTTCCCATTCACTCCCTTGGGGCTCTCATTCATGTCATGGGCGTAAATGCCACTTCTCTGCTAACTTCCAAATGTATAGCTCCAGCACCAACCTCTTCTCTGAATTCTGATCCCCAGCTGTTTTTGATACACTTCTGATGGGCATTCTGAAAGGTTCCTGTAACTAGCACATCCAAACCACGGGCTGACCGTCCCAGCCCAGTTCCGCTCCTCTCTGAGTCTCTCCACCTCAGTTAACCAACTCCATCTTTTTGGAGATTCTCCCCACAAACCCATGGAGTCATCCTTGACTCTTTCTCCTGCACTCCCCATCTGTCAGCAAATAACTGTCAGCTCAACCTTCAAAATATGACTGACCCCGAACACTCCTCGCCACCTCCTTTGCTGCCACCATCCTCTGCTTGGGCTGCTGCATCAACCTCCTAGTTCACATGTTCTCCACACCCATAAAAGGTGATCGGGGTCAAATATGAATCAGATCACATGACTCTACTGCTCAAAAGCTTCCAAAGTCATTTGAAAGCCCATATCCTTCCAGTGGCCTGAAGACCCCACACATCACGGGCCCTGCCACCACCTGTCACTCATTCAGCTCTCAGCTATGGCCTCTGTGCCTGCAACCCCTCACCTGTTGGCAAAGCTTACTCTTCATCTCCTTCCAGTCTCACCTTCTCTCTTCTTTTGACCTCTGGTCTCTGACATCAAGTTATCCCTTCTCTTTCCACATTAGGCTCCTGGGAGGAGGTGGGGGATGGTATGTTATTGGATAGACACCAGCCTGTGCCTCTTTCAGAATTGCTGCCTCCCCCCACTGCCTCCTTCCTATTTTTACCAGGTGGATGTTTGTGTATTCTGACACTGAACTTGAGTACAGTTGTGATCATTTGAGCTGGGTGTCTGGGATCTCTGGGAGCTATAGCAGAAGTAAGGGGAATTCATACTCTATTTCCAGTATTTCAACAAGCCAATATTTCCATTCAAATATTTACACATGAAATACATGTAGGCAAAATGAAATGTCAACCTTTATTTGATTGGTTTTGGGGTTTACCAACTCAGAAGTGGCAACAACGTAGATTAACGTTGATCAGAATCTCTGACATTTATGATTTTGATTATTTAGTGTGGGAAAAGTGAATTTAATAGATGTGATCAGCTTTGTAAGTAAAATCTTAAAATATGTTGGATTCAGGGAGAAAAAAATTTCCTTTGTAATGAAAAGATTTCAATTGCTTAATTTAAAATTTTTTTTATCGAAGTGTAGTTGATTTACAGTGTTGTGTTAATTTTGCTGTATAGAAATTAAATTCTTAATATTCTTTTCTATTATGGCTTATCACAGGATATTAAATAGAGTTCCCCGTGCTATACAGTAGGACCTCATTGCTTATCCATTGTTTATACTAGTTTGCACCTGAAACCCCAAACTCACAGTCCCTCCCTCTCCCTTGGCAACCACAATTCTTTTATCCATGTCTGTGAGTCTGTTTCTGTTTCTCAGATAGGTTTGTTTGTGCCATATTTTTTGATTCCACATATAAGTGATATCATATGATGTTTGTCTCTCTCTTTCTGACTCACCTCACTTAGTATGATAATCTTTAGGTCCATCCATGTTGCTGCGGATGGCATTATTTCATTCTTTTTGGCTGCTCCTGTGGCATGTGGAAGTTCCCGGGCCAAGGGCTGAACCCATGCCACAGCAGTGGTCCGAGCTGCGGCAATGATAATGCTGTATCCTTAATCTACTGTGCCACAAGGAAACTCTCCATTTTGTTCTTTTTTATGGCTGAGTAATGTTTCATTGTATATACGTACCACGTCTTCTTTATCCATTCCTCTGTTGATGGACATTTAGGATGCTTCACTGGCTGCTGTCAGTAGTGCTGCTATAAACATACGGGTGCATGTATCTTTTCAAATTAGAGTTTTGTCTGGGTATAAGCCCAGGAGTTGGATTACTGGTATGGCAACTCTATTTTTAGTTTTTAGCAGAAACTCCATACTTTTTTCCATAGGGGTCGCACCAATTTACATTCCCACCAATAATATACACTGGTTCCCCTTTCCCCACACCCTCTCCAGCATTTATTATTTATAGGCTTGTTAACGATGGCTATTCTGACTGGTGTGAGGTGGTACCTCATTATAGTTTCGATTTGCATTTCTGTAATAATTTGTTGCCTAACTTTTGAATTACCTCTTTATTGAACATTTACTTGGGCCAGGAAGTTTACCTAACTTTTCCTGCTCTTGACAATTCTTTAGGCTATTGTTACCCTCTTTTTATAACTGAGGAAACAGACTCAGATTATATGTCTATTACCAGGTCCCTTAACTGGTAAGCTTATGTAAATCCAGGTCTATTCTGCCTCTTCTGGTTATGTCTGGGTATAGCTGGTATGGTTTTAGATTGAGCTCAAATTCCTGATCTTCCATTTATGAGCTGCTGGTTGATTTTCAAAGTAAAGGCCACTAAGTCATTGGTCTAGCCTCAGGGAGCAACTATTTTTCCTACCTGATTTTACTCCTGATTCTTTGCCAACAAATCATCAGTTTTCAAGGTTCAAAGAAGTCAGGGGTTTACGGAGAATAGGCACATAGGGACTGTCTTTGGGTAATTCTGTAAAGGTGAGGGGAGGATCCATAAAGGAGAAATATGCCCAAGTAATGGGGTGCTTTAAAATCTACATATCTGACCCAACCTCTGCTCTCCCTTTTTTTTTTTTTTTCTTCTTAGGGCCACACCTGGGGCATACAGAAATTTCTGGGCTAGGGGTCAAACTGGAGTTTCAGTTGCAGGTTTCCACCTCAGCAACGCCGGATCTCAAGCTGCATCTGTGACCTATGTGGCACTTCACTGCAACACCAGAGCCTTGACCCACTGAGCTGGGCTAGGGATCAAACTGGCATCCTCATGGATACTAGTTGGATTTCTTACCGCTGGGCCATAACGGGAAATACAAAATCATTTTCAGAAGCTGGAATGGATTTGTATAAATGCACCCACCTCTCATTCTGTTCTGCTGATGGGTGCCATTGGCTGGCTGACAGTTGTGAATGAGGCAAAACAAAAGCAGGCCACTCAGGTGCTTTGCTGCATCCAGACCTGGTGGGCTGGCTCCTTGTGCCACTAAGGAACTGATCCTCAATCCCAACTCAAAGCTTGGCCATGTTAGTCATTTCCCTTTATTTGGGCATCTCCCATCGGTCCCAAGAAGGCAGGCATTAAAGCCCTGACACCTTCCTACACGCAGCCCGGTTCCAGGTGCTGGCACCAGGGCTCTCAGCGGGGTGTTAGGTGCCCCCTACTTTGCCAGGGCAGGGCACTATCGAGGGGACGAGGGAAAAGCGCCTCGAGGTGCTGCAATTCAGACGTAAAGTGCAGCTCCCGCCTGGACCGCCCCCTACCCTCGGCACATTCTGGGTGCGCAGTGGCAGTGAGCGCCTGACCCCCCGCGCGGCACCCACCTCCAGGAGGCTGGTCCTAGGAAGGGAGGGGGAGTGCTGGCAAGCAAAACCCAACAGGGACCCTAGAGGCCCCCCGCCCGGCTGCCGCGACCCAAGGGGACGCGTGGGCGTGTCGGACACTCGTCCCCGGGCCACGCGAGACGCCGCCCGCCTCCCGGCTCCCCTCACGCTGCACCTCCCGATAGCAAAGTCCGTCGGAAGCACCTCACCTTCCTCAGGGAGACCACGAAGCAACAAGCAGGCTTCCGCCGGAGACCGGCGACGGGGAGCCGCGCAGTACGCGAGTAAGCGGGCCCGCGCGCCCCTCGTCCCCGCCCCCGTCCCGAGGGCACCGCCCCCGCGCTCCCCGTGCCCGCCCCCAGCACCCCCGGGCCGGGCCCCACCCTCCCCTCCTGGCCCCGCCCCCGCCCCGCCCCCTCCGGAGCCCCCCGCCCTCTTCCCCCCGGCCCCGCCCCCGCCCTCCCCCGCGCCCCTCCCCCCGCGCCGCTGTCCCTCGGCCGCCAAGCCGCAGCCTCCGCCAGGGAGCGCCCTCCTAGTCCGCCAGCGTCCCGGGCCGACAAAGAGCGCGCCGGCCGCCTGCCCGCAGTCTCGCCCTGAGGCTCGGGCGGCTCGGCGGGCGATGGGAGATGGAAGGAAGCGACGCCGCGGTGAGGCTTGACCGGCGGGTGGGGCGGGGCGCGGGCACTCGGGCCGTCGGGGCGGCCGCGTGGGGCGGCGCGGGTGCCGGTCCGGGTCCGGGTCCCGCCCCTGACGTGGGGTCCGGGGCTGTTTCTCCCCGCCGTGCCCCTTTGTGCTGCGAGGAGCCGGAAGGCTCGCCCCGCGGCGCGAGGGGCTTCCCCTCCGACCCGCGCCTCCAGCCGCCAGGCGGGGCGCCTTGGGCGGCCGGTCAGTTTTCTCCGTCAGAAGGGCCGGGAAGCCCGCGCCGCCAGAGGCGCCGGCGCGGCCGGGAGGAGGGCTTGGCTCCTCCGGACGTTTCAGCCATTCGGCTCCCGAAATTTTAAATTTAAGTTTGTCCGCGGTCGTCTGCTGGGACTTGTAGCAGATGATGCTTTGAGGTTTAAAACAGGCACGGCTTAGAGAACGTGGGGTTTAGAGTGTGGTCGGAGGTCTGGATGGCAGACGCTCGTCTCGGAGGCGGTGGTGGGCGCGGCGAGTCCACTTCCCACAGACCTTGCGGATCCCCGTTTCCACGCGGGAATAACTCTTCAGTGGGTCCAGGTGTTGGTGCAGGGAGGAGGGGTTCTGGAACATTCCTCTCAGTGGAATTCTGGGAGCAAATGCTTCAGTTCGTGAACTGTGATAGAATAGCTGCAAAGGATTTTTTGCAGAGCCCGGGAGCCAGGTGAGCGCCACAGGCTCTCTGCTGTCCAGGAGGCTGCTTTCTAGAAGGAGGGGCGAGCTTGGATGCGCTGGAGGAACCCCGAGGAGGGAGGAACCCCCCAAGGGCCTGGACCTCCTCTGCAGGGAGGTTGAGCTGGACCTTGCAGAGGAGGCTGGGGTGGCTGTCAGTGTCGGGGGGTGGGGGGTGGGGGAGGCTGCGCCCTGCTAAAGGAGGGGGGATGCAATTTCTTGCCAACTTCTTACAAGAAATACTTTGCCATCCTGCCCTAGAGTATTTCCAGATCAAGAGATATTCTTTTAAAGACTCATGAAATTCCTCTTCACTTAAAAATGCAACATGTTCGGAGTTCCCGTCCTGTTGCAGCTGAAAGGAATCCGATTAGGAACCATGAGGTTGCAGGTTCCATCCCTGGCCTTGCTCAGTGGGTTAAGGATCTGGCGTTGCCGTGAGCTGTGGTGTCAGACTTGGCTCGGATCCCACGTTGCTGTGGCTGTGGTATAGGCCGGTGGCAACAACTCCGATTAGACCCCTAGCCTGGGAACCTCCCTATGCCTCAGGTTAGGCCCTAAAAAGACAAAAAAAAAAAAGCAACATGTTCTTCAGAAACAGCAAAACAAAGTAAATGGACACCTTCCCACACAGTTCTTAGTGGCTTGATGCATGTCCTACAACTTTGTGTTCGTGCACAAATCAGATCACAGATCTATGAGTTTGTCTTGTTTGTCAGATATTTCACTAATATACGCTTTTTGTACTCAAAGGAGCAGAGATTTCCATGGAAAGTAATTAGATTGGTAGGTAGGACACCTGGCTTGTAGGTTTTGTCACTGGCTTTTTGCCACCGCCTTGGGCATATCATTTAACTTCTGTATGATACGGGGATTGAGTAGATAGATGCTTTCTCTGAGCCTTCCAGCTCCAGCATTTTATGGTTTCATGCCTAAACATGTATATGCACTCCTTACTCAGTGATGTATTCTCAACTTGACCTTCTGTCTCTCAGTTTGTATGTTCTGTGCATGGTTCAGCACTCTTCTCTTGGTCATGGAATAGGCCAGGCCGAAGCTGCAAAGGCGGAAATAACTGTATTTTAAGGTGAAATGTGAATGTTGAATGTTGTTTTTAAAAAAATCAAGTGTAAGAAGCTTGATTTGCAAATCTGCATGAGTGTTGGCTTGAAAAAGTTCCTGTTGACCCTGTTCATTTGTGATGACAGAATAATACGTGCTTTACTGTGTACATTGTATTAAGAGGTTCAGTTTTGCTTTTAATTAAATACCAGCAATTAAAAAAATAGGATACCTTGGAAATCCTTTTCAGCTAATAAATCTTGGGAATTTGGAAATAAAAATATGACAGTAAATTATCTCAATGAAAAAGGAAAATTCAGACATACTTTACTCAACAACTCTTTGCTTTCTAAAACCTTGGTTTTTATCTTACTAGTTTGCTGACCTTATGGAAGATATGAGTGAGAGTTAGCCTGGCATTGCATTAAAAAAAAACATGTCCAGGGCATTACCCCTTTTAGAGGTGACTTTTTTCTTTAGAAATTCTGGGGTCATCTGTTATGCATTATTCATAAACTAAGACACCAGTGTGGTAATAGATTAATTTCAGTCTTGGTTAAGAAATGCTGAGGCAAAAAAACCATGTGAATGTTGAAATATGTATGTGCTTTGGCCTCCAGTCTGGTTTGTTTGAGGTTTACCTGAGGTGATTTGTCATTTAGCAGTTCTGAAAAGAGCATTGCTTTGCGCTTGGGCTGGATTAGGAGATTCTTCTCAGTTTTCATTTATTTATTTTTGTCTTTTTGCCTTTTCTAGGGCCGCACCCGCGGCATATGGAGGTTCCCAGGCTAAGGGTCGAATCGGAGCTGTAGCCGCCGGCCTTCGCCACAGCCACGTGGGATCCAAGCCGTGTCTGCAATCTACACCACAGCTCACGGCAACGCCGGATCCTTAACCCACTGAGCGAGGCCAGGGACCGAACCCGCAACCTCATGGTTCCTAGTGGGATTCGTTAACCACTGAGCCATGACGGGAACTCTTCTCAGTTTTTAGAAATGGATTCAGACATGGTTGAGGTTTACGCAGTCTGAGAAATAATCTGGTGCTCAGGAGGTGACCAGGGCGCTCCTCCCTGAGCACGTGACTCAGGCTCACAAACACTTGGAGTTCCAGACTCGCCTCAAGTCACTGCCGCTCCAAAGGTTCTCAGAATTTAGGCACCGAGGTCCTTGGCTTTTCTTTGCTAAGAGTGGAGGCATTTCCACCTTGAGTACTGTGTCTTAGCTCTTCCCTAGTTCTTTCCCAGCCTTAGTTTGGGGGGGCGGGCAGGATCCAGGTGAAATTCCCCAGAGCCTTTGTTCAGTGTCCCTGTCTGGGCAGCTGGTATGTGATTTGTGATACTGTTGGCAGATTCGGAGATTTGCTGGCAGGAATTTTACCAGTGACAGTATTTTGTTGAGATTGTGTCCCTTTGTCCCTTTTCTGTGTTTCTGAGTTACAAGACCATCTTCCCGAGACTCTTTTCACACACTCTGGTTTAGCGTTAGTTGCAGTGGCAGCAGTGTCAGTGTCAGCCCCTGTTGCAGTTGACAGTGGGGAAAAGGACAGTTGGCAGCATGTAGATCACACGTTATTCTTAAGCCCATTGACCAAATTTCCATGGCTCCTTCGAAAATAAGGTGTAACTCCTAACACTAATAATGAATCTTCGCTTCAGCTCTCAGGATGTGCCCCTGCAGTCTTTGTTTTCCGCTGTGTCCAGAAGGTCAACAAACTGGGGTCCTGGTGCCCGGTGGGCAGGACTTTGTGGACACTGCAGGCATGGAGGCGGCCAGGCCTTTTCTCTCTTGCCTGTGGGGTGCGGGAGTCACCAGCCACCCTCCCCTCCCTCCTGGCCCCTCCCATCGTTTCTCGGGGCCTGTTAGTTTGAAACCCCCTTTTCTCTGGTCACAGCTCAGTGAGATGAATCAGAGTAATTTGTACATGTGGATGGACGTTTTGGAAAGTCTGTCCTTGGGATAAAGCTAAGCGGTAAAGTGAACATTTTGACCTGAGCCTGGGGCTCTTTTCTTACATGGTAGCTCCGTGTGGGTTATTGGGGAAGCAGCATTTTCCTTTAAGTTTCAAATTAGGACCTGACTTTGGGAAAATGCTTATTTTATGTGACACTTTAAAGCATGGTGTGTTGGTACAGTCACAGCTAATATTTATTGAGGCCCTATTATGTGTTTTCACACAGGTTCCCTCTAGTCTCCATGACAACCCCAGGAGGCCAATACTGTCGTTATCTCCATTATCACCACTACCAAGTGGCAGAGCTGAGATTTAAACTCGGCAGCCTGGTGTTCTTAACTACCATTCTGCTTTTCTGTACTCAAAGTTAGCATGGTGTGTTGCAGAAACCGAGCTATTTGGCTCTCCTATTTAGATTTCTCTGGGTCTGGGCATCTGAAACTGGATAACTTATTCGTCAGCAGCCATTATTTTATATATCTCTTGGCTTAAATAGTGGGACCAGAATCGTTGCCTGGCTCGAGAGATGGAAATTGTGTATTTTTCTTTCCAAAACACGTGTAATGTCTAAAGGGATCACCAGAGGGATTACGTACGGAGTTCTGTGCCGTTATAAGTAATTAATTGGAATTCAAAATCAAGCAGGATGTAAAGCTCACCTATTTAACTTCTAGTTACATCACCTGATAGAAGTGACCTGAACTTTTCTGTAATGGTAAGGTATTGACACTAGAGAAGTCTGCTTTTCCTCGTTTTTTTCTTCGCCTTGAGCTGGGACCGAGTTTGTTGAGAAAGGGGTCTGAGACAATAGGAGAATGGGGAGCGAGCCGGGGGCATTAGGAGGATCAGGCGGCAGCTGCTCCCTGTTTCTCTTGCCTTCTGTTCCCAGACCTTGGCTAAGAAAGAGTGAATTATGGAAACAGAACAGCTTGGTTCTTCCTATGGCTCTTCTGTCTGCAGACAAGGAAAGTAGAAAAAAATTCAGTAGAAGCAGCTGTAGTTTCTTTTGTTTGGGCTTTGTCTGATTATTGGTTAAGGGCCAGTAGAACTGCTTTTCTCTGTGTATGAACACTTACAGGCTTTTTTGAATTGTGTTTTTCAACAATTCTTACTTCCAAGAAGTTGTTTGATGGGCATAGTAGTATAGATTGAGTCAAAAGACACAGGGATGGGGACGCCTGGGTGTTAAGAGGCAGTGGGACAGGCGGTGTAATCGGATGCTGCTGCCTCTGTGGTTATACTGTTTTCTAGCAAAATTATATTGGGAAAATACTGAGAAACAGCAGCAGCCTGTGTGATTTTCTAGGGCAGTCTCCAGACCTTACTCTCATATTTCTTAAAGCTACAAGTAGTACGTGTTTGAAGCAAGATGTTTCCTTGGGCCTGAAGCTTTTCCACTTGAATATCAGAGTTCCTTTGGGGGAGTTCCTGTTATGGTTCAGTGGAAACAAATCCAGCTAGTTAGTCTCTGTGAGGGTGTGGGTTCCATCCCTGGCCTCATTCAGTGGGTCGGAGATCTGCTGTTGCTATGAGCTGTGCTGTAGGTCTCAGATGTGGCTGTGGCTGTGGCTGTGGCATGGGCTGGCAGCTGTAGCTCTGATTTGACCCCTCTCCTGGGGACTTCCATATGCCCCAGGTGCAGCCCTAAAAAAGCAAAAAAAAAAAAAGCAAAAAGAGAAAGGTTCCTTTTGGGCAGATGTTTATGTTTTTCAGCTTCATTTCTATTGGTTGCAAAGAGTCCATGAGCTGCCTACCCCATCTGTGGATGCTTCTTTCTCCCTAAAAAAATCTTCCATGTAGAAAACAAATCCTACTGCTTTCCATGAGCATCTAAAATTTATCAGGGCAGAGACAGATATATAGACATTAATATGCTATTCATTCTTTCATTTGGCAAATATTGAGTACTTATGTGCCAAGCTCTGTGTTGGGCTCCAAAAAGCTTTGTCCACTGACCACTAAGAAACCTTCCAGGAGCATTTGGAAGCACTGTGGTCATATTTCTGAATGTCAAACCTTACAACCTGTAAAAGTGGAAACTCTGTATTTAAGAACTCTTTCATAGAATACTTTCATAGAATCAAAGAGTTGCTCTCCAAATCAGTATTGTTCAAGAGAACTTTATGCTGTGATGGAAATGTGTTCTATCTGTGCTAATATGGCAGTCAGTAGCAGCGAGTAGCTACTGAGAGCACTTGAAATGTTACCAGTGAGAGTTAGAAACTGAGTTTTAAATTTTATTTAATTTCGGTGAATTTAAGTGGCCTCATATGGCTAGTGACTAGTATATTGGACAGCAGAGCTCTAGAGCAGAAATGCTTTACTAGATGGCATTGATTGTCCTGGGCAGTCATTTCCCACTTGACCGTCTGGTTGCCTATGGTCTGTTTACGCACTGGGCTTAAGTTTTTGGTTTTGTACATGTTTATCCCATCATGTCTGAGAGTCTATGGAGGCATGGGATTGTAATGGAGATGAAAGTGGAGTGGTGAGAAGAAAAATTTATTCAACAGTAGGCACTATTAAAAAAAAAGAACAGATTGTATAAGAGGGAGTGTGCAATGGACAACACAGTAAGACAGAAGGAAAGCTTTTGCTAAAATGGAAAACCTGGGTGTCTGGCTGAACGTCCACTATTATATTAATTCAGGAGTTGGCTCTGAGTTGTTTGAGAACTTAGAGAGATGGTGAGAACACTGCCAGCGACCTTTTTGTTGCAAGCTGGGGGGAGTTCCATCTCTCTCAGCTCCCTTTGAACCTGCAGAACATCACAGCGAGTGTCCGTGGCAGTACTGGGTAGTGTCCGTGGCAGTACTGGGTAGCGTCCGTGGCAGTACTGGGTAGCGTCTGTGGCAGTACTGGGTAGCGTCCGTGGCAGTACTGGGTAGTGTCCGTGGCAGTACTGGGTAGTGTCCGTGGCAGTACTGGGTAGCCGCGTGGCTTTGGAGGCCCAGGAGCTTTTTCAAAGCAGATGAAGCCGAGTAGGAACAATTCTTGCATTAGCCTGAATATTGGCAAGGAGTGTACCTGCTTTTAAAACTACCTGTTAGTAGAGGTGCTTCACACCATAGAACAGAGGAAGAAAGCCTTACTCTTTCTTCCCCAGTACTTTTCAGTGAGAAGTCATATTTACAGAGTCCAGGGTTTCTCCAGGGTAAGGCATGTTGGAATAGCCTTGAGTAGAGCATGTGTGCGATCACGAGAGAATTCTCGTGGTGAAGCCTCTGTTGGAACACATTACTATTTTGAGTTACCTAACTTGTGAAAACAGTGATATAAAGACATAACACTGCAACAGTGTGGGGTAGGAAGGGGAGAAAGAATAACATGTATTCTCTGCGTACTGTGTCAAGCCGTAAGTAAAGCAGCGTGTGTGTGTGTGTGTGTGTGTGTGTGTGTACATGAATTTATATATTCTCTCTCTTTTTTTTTTTTTTTTTTCATTTTAGTGTTGCACCTGGGCATATGGAAGTTCCCAGGCTAGGGGTCGAATTGGAGCTGCAGCTGCCGGCCTGCCCCACAGCCACAGCAACATCAGATCCTAGCCTTATCTGCGACCTACACCACAGCTCACGGCAATACCAGATCCCCAACCCACTGAGTGAGGCCAGGGATGGAACCCATGCCCTCGTGGACGTTGGTGGGGTTGTCACTGCTGAGCCACAGTGGGAACTCCGCTGTTCTACTTTCTGTCCCTGTGGATTTGCCTGTCCTGCATGTATCATATAAATGGAATCGTGCAGTATGTGACCTTTGTGACTGGCTTCTTTCATTTAGCAAAATATTTTCATTGCTCAGCCATGTTATAGCATGTATCAGTACTTCATTCCTTCTTATTACCGAGTAAGGTACAATTGAATAGCCAGGCCATGCTTTATTTTATTCATAAGATAGTGGTTTTTCCCCTCTTTTTGGCTTTTAGGAAAAGTGGTGCTGTGAACATTCGCATACAAGTTTATATGCTGCCATTTCTCTTGCATATATACCTAGGAGTGGAATTGCTGGGTCATGTTGTAACCCTGTGTCTGACATTTGGAGGAATTGCCAAGCTGTTTTTCATAGGGGCTTTACTGTTTCGCATTTCTGCCTGCACAGTATGAGAGTTCCCACTTCTTCACATCCTCATCAACACGTGTTATTTTTTTTAAACTGTTTTTTGCCGCATCCACGGCATGTATTAGTTCCCAGGCCAGGATTTGAACCCGCACTGCAGTTGTGACTCATGCCATAGCTGCAGCAGTGCTGGATCCTTAACCTGCCACATGGGAACCTCCAACACTCGTTATTTTCTGTCTTTCTGATTTTAGCTGTCTAGTAGGTGCTAAGTGGTATTTCATTGTGGTTTTGCATTACCCTAATGATTTACCTTTTCATATCCTTGGTGGCCAGTTGTGTCTTACTTTGAGAATTGTCTGTTCAGATCCTTTGCCCTTTTAAAAATTGGGTTATTATTATTACTTTTTGCTTTTTAGGGCTGCACTTGCAGCATATGGAAGTTCACAGGCCAGGGGTCCAATCCGAGCTGCATCTGCAGGCCTATACCACAGCCACAGCAACCCGGGAGCCAAGTCTCGTCGGCGACCTACACCACAGCTCATGGCAACTTCAGATCCTCAACCCACTGAGCAGGGCCAGGGATCCAGCCCCCGTCCTCATGGATGTTAGTCAGGTTCGTTTCCGCTGAGTCACCTCGGGAACTCCTATTGTATTTTTATTATCGAGTTATGAAAATTCTTTATAGTCTTGATGCAAGTCTCTTGTCAGATATGTGTTTGCAGATATTTTGTCCCATGCTGTGGGCTGTCTTTTCACTTTCTTGTTCCTGTCCTTTGAAGGAAGTGAGGTTCTCTATCTTAAGCAAAGCCTAGGTGGGCACAGTACGCGTCTAGGCCCTCACGTATTTGCTGAAGTCAGTCAACACAATGATTTGTACAATGATTTGTGTCATGAATATCGTTCTTTTTGTTTCTGGTTAGAAAAAAGGATGACTTTAACCTTTGCCTAAACTATGTAGGAGGATTGCAAAGCTCTGAGGATTTGAGACCTTCAGGTGTACTGGAAGGAAATTTTGGAAGTCATTTCTCTGGAGTCTTTTATGTACGGAAAATGGTCCTTTCCTCTTGGATTAGACAGAGACCTGCTTGAAAGGAAAAGGACACCCTGCCTAGAAGGTCTCTTGATCTTTTTTTTTTAGGTCCTGTAAATAGTATTTCCAAAACTCGTATATCACAAGACTCATCAGGTTTTAAATTTCCAGGGCCGCTTGAAGGTCTGGTTCCATAGTTCAGAAGCAGCACTTTTCGTTATCACCCCACGTGACTGAGATCAGGAAGGCTTGAGAAACTCTGATCTAAGCGGATGGTAATCACGACCCTTTAGTGGTTGCCCCTGGAACTTAATTAGACCCCTTCGTGGGTGTGGTCTCCAGGAGGCAACACCCCCTCCCTGAGGGTGATTACAAGAGGCCATCCAGCCAGTCTGGCCGCTTTTTTCACAGAGCTTCTGATCTCGATCCAGTGCGGCCCAAATTACTACCCCCCCGCAAAGCAGATATGGTTCAATCGTAAACAGTCAAACCAGGTGCACGTTTTCAAGTCATAAGGTTGAAAGTGTTCCTCAGTTTCATTTTCCTTCCCTTTAAGATGTGTTCCTGTTTTCTTACTGAATCCCTGGTAGTAGTGGCCCATAGCCTCTAGAGCTCCAGGCAACGGAGCAGGGCGAAAAAGTCAGGAAAAGAAAAACAGATCGGATTTCACATAATCCTGACACTTTTCTTCCATGACTCAGGGCCTCCTAAAGGGCTTGATAAATGTGAGGTTGGGCCAGCTCCATTTAACAGGGGGTGGGGACTCATCTGTGTCCCCTGTGTCACCAGGTGAGAGGCAGTGCAGTGTATGTTAGGGTGTGGCCTTGAATCTGAAGTCTGATTGCTTGGCCGTCTTTTAGCTGTGTCACCTTGGGCAAGTAACTTTAGTAATGGTTGAGAAGGCCTTCGTGCCTGCAGTAAAACAGCAAGTGGACGCTAAACGTGACCTGGGTAGAAGGTGGAATCACTTCCATTCTTAAAGTCGCACAGCTGTTAAAGGGTAAACCTGGTCTTTCTTGTTCCCTATATTGTGAGTGCCTGCAGATGGGCAGTGTGGTATCCAAGAGGAAATTCTAGCGCTTCGCATGGTTCCTTGGTATGTAGTGGTCACTCAGTAGATGTTTGTTCACTGAATGGGTTAAACCCCACTGACTGCTGAGCCGCTCAGCCCAGGAACCCTCCCAATAACGTATGGACAGAGCAGGTGCTCAGACACCTGCTGGAGGAGTAGCATTTCCAGAGTCAGCGGTTTTGCAGCCCAATCAGTTTTGGCTGCTGCTGCACCTGCCTTGGGGAGGAATTTCTCCCACTTTGCAGACCGAGTTCATGGCCTGCGTTTAGTGGTCCAGGCGTGTGACTTTCATACCCGATGTTTTGCAAATGACAAGCTAGGGCACAAAAGACAAGAGCAGTGTGTGGCTGTGAATTTCCTCACACAGGTCTTTCCCTTCGGGCAGGCGTTTGATTCAGGATCCAGGTAGACTAAAGGTGTGGGCTCTGCCTGCGTGGTGTGATGTAATGGTCTCAGGGGCCTGATTCATTCATTCTTTTGATTTTATCACGTTTTTTCATCCTTGATTTCTAAATCCATTGATTATCTCTTGTGTTGATGGGTTATATTTGGTAAAAAAAAAAATCTAATAAAACACAGCAGATGATATTTCCTTTTTCTTTTTGTGGCTGCTCCTGTGGCGTATGGAAATTCCCAGGCTAGAGGTCGAATCGGAGCCACATCTGTAACTTATACCACGGCAACACCGGATCACCGAGTGAGGCCAGGGATTGAACCTGCATCCTCATGCATACTAGTCAGGTTTCTTACCGCTGAGCCCCAGTGGGAACTCCTGGAAGATACTTTTTAGTTCTTTTTAAAAATGTGGTTTATAAAGATATGATCTACCTATTTCTATTAAGTGAATGCATTACTGAAGTATAACAGACTAAGAAATTTTTTTTTGTCTCATCCTTGAGTCCAGGAGTTCATTGAAAATAGGTTACACCCAGACTTTATACATCAGTAAAACATTAAGTGCTTTGTACTTTGTGTCATAATTTCTCTACCGTTTGAAGAAATCAAAGTCCACTCTATTGGTATGACAGTTTTCACTGCTTTAGGTGGGGTGTACGTATTGAGACCTGCCTTTTCAGTGTGCCCTGGTGAGGCTAGGCCTAAGGTTTGAGAAGTGCTGCCACCCTCTCAGTTTATTTTTGTTTTTGTTTTTTTCTTTTGTCATTTTAGGGCCGCACCCGCGGCATATGGAGGTTCCCAGGCTAGGAGTCTAACAGGAGCTGTAGCCACTGGCCTACAGCGCAGCCACAGCAACGCGGGATCCGAGCCGCGTCTGCGACCTACACCACAGCTCACGGCAACGCCGGATCCTTAAGCCACTGAGCAAGGCCAGGGATCGAACCCTCAACCTCATGGTTCCTAGTCGGATTCGTTAACTGCTGCGCCACGACGGGAACTCCCAACCTTCTCAGTTTAGAGAACTATTTCTTTACAGTTATTCAGGTTTTGTATAAGGTTAATTTAATTATCAAGTTGGAGCAGCTCTGACTTTTTTTTTTTTTTTTTTTTTTTGCTTTTTAGGGCTGCACCTGTGGTACATGGAAGTTCCCAGGCTAGGGGTTGAATCAGAGCTACAGCTGCGGCCTACACCACAGCTCATGGCAACACTGGATCCTTAATCTCCTGAGTGAGGCTGGGAATTGAACCCACATTCTCATGGATACTAGTCGCGTTCGTTTCTGTTGAGCTACAACAGGCACTCTCTCTCTCTCTCTTTTTTTTTTTTTTGGCTTTTTAGGGCCAAGGGTTCAGCATGTGGAGGTTCCCAGGCTAGGGGTCAAGTCAGAGCTACAGCTGCTGGCCTACCATCACAGCCACAGCAATGCCAGATCTGAGCTGTGTCTGTGACCTAAACCACAGCAATGTCAGATCTGAGCTGTCTGTGTAACCTAAACCACAGCTTCTGTCAACTCAGCAGAGCCAGGGATCGAACCTGCAACCTCATGGTTCCTAGTCAGATTCGTTTCTGCTGCACCACAATGGAAACTCCTGGGAGATGAACTCTTAAATGGGATAGTCAAGGATGGCCTCCCTGTGGTGATTTGCGATGAAAGCCTCCAAAGAGGTGCAAGGAGTGACATGACTGTCCTGGCGGAGGAGGAAAGCATATGCTAGTCCTGAGGCTGCAGCGTGCTTCCCACCTTCTAGGAACTGCAAGGCCAGTGTGGCTGGAGGAGAGCAGATGCCAGCTCCTGGTAAAGCCACTGTCCCTGTAGGCTGTTGCAAGGGCTTTGGCTTGTACTTCGAGTGAGCAGAGAGCCTGGTGGAGAATTTCACATAAAGATGTGACACGACTGGGAATTCCCTTCGTGGCTCAGTGGTTAACGAATCCGACTAAGAACCATGAGGTTGCAGGTTCGATCCCTGGCCTTGCTCAGTGGGTTAAGGATTCGGCGTTGCCGTGAGCTGTGGTGTAGGTCACAGACGCGGTTCGAATCCCGCGTTGCTGTGGCTGTGGCGAAGGCCGGTGGCTACAGCTCCTGTTAGACCCCTAGCCTGGGAACCTCCATATGCCGCGGGTGCGGCAAAAAGACAAAAAAAAAAATAAATAAATGAAAAGAGGTTCAGGACTGAGAACCTGAGCTAGTTCTGCACTGAGGTTGGGAAGATGAGATGGACCAGTAAAGGAGAGTGAGAAGATGCTGCTGATAGGTGGGGGAAGCCTCCTGGAGTGCCGTGTCCTGGGAGCCAAGTGAAGAGACTGTTTCAGGGCCGGTAAGTCAACTAATGAAGACAGGGGTCCAGTGACGCTTGAGAGCTGACTTAGGGGTTGAGCCATGGGGGGGGGATCATTGCTGAACGTGACAGCAGCAGTTGTGTGGAGTCGTGGGGACCAAAAATTGGTGGGCGAGGATTTAAGAGAGAGTGGGACTAGGAAGTGGAAACGTCAAATGCGGACAGATATTTCAGGGATTCTTGTCGTAGAGGGAAGGTGATAAGTACAGCCCAAAGAAAAAGTTAGATCAAGAGAGGTTTTAAAATGGGGAAAATAACAGTGTAATTGCTGATAATAAAGACAGTAAAGAGGAAAAAAGGAATAATCCTTCAGAACGTGGTGGCATAATTCCCATTCAGAAGAACTTTGGTTTAGTTTAAGACAGCTAAAATCTGGATTTCCCTTTTGGCACAGTGGGTTCAGGATCCAGCGTTGTCATAGCATGGATTTGATCTCTGGCTCAGAAACTTCTCCATGCCACAGGCACAGCCAAAAAAACCAAAGCAAAACAAACAAACAAACAAAAAACCCAGCTAAAATCATTTAGCTTACTATCATCAACACCAGTTTTTGTTAATGTAGTCTATATTTTCATACAAAGTTCTGGTCTTCTCATCTTCATAAAAAGTCAAACCTTTTTGAGGCTTTAAATCGGTTGTTTTTTGATGTGGGTCGTTTCTGTTCATCTTATCCAACCTAAAGGAGTCTCTACTTCTGCACCAGTGTGCATGGCCCCGAGGTATACTCTCTCCATACACTTCAGTAACTGCTGACTTCTTTCTTTTTTTAGACTTCATTTTTTAAGAACAGTTTTAGGTTCATAGCCAAACTGGGAGGAAGGTGGAGAGATTGCCCGTACAATCTCTGCCCACTGCGCCCCGTCCCCGCCACGTGCATAGCCTCGCACGTTACCAAAATCCCCATCATATGGTACACTTGTTAGAACTGATGAATCCACATTGACACATCATGGTCACCCAGAGTCCACAGTTTACATTAGAGCTCACTCTTGGTGTTGTACATTCTTGGGCTTGGAAAATATATAATGATATGTGTCCTTCACAAAAGCAGAATGTTTTTCACTGCTCTAAAGAGCCCTCTGCTCTCTTCATTCCTTCCCTGTACCCCAGCCTCTGGCAATGACCGACCTTTTTACCATCTCCATGGTTTTGCCTTTTCCAGAATGTCCTATAGTCGGAATCATGCAGTGTGAAGCCTTTTTCAGGTTGGTTTCTTTCGCTTAGTAATATGAGTTTAAGTTTCCTCCATGTCTTTTCAGGGTCTGATAGCTCATCTGTTTTTAGTGCTGAGTAAGGTGGCATTGTCTGATGAACCAAAATTTATCGGTTCACCTAGCGCAAAATGGTTGCTTCCAGCTTTTGGCATTTATGAACAAAGCTGCAGTAGCCATGCCTGTGTAGGTGTTTGTATGGACACAACTGCTTGGGTAAATACCAAGGAGCATGATCGCCAGATTGTATGATAAGAGTGTGTTTGGATTTGTAAGAAATCACTGAACCGTCTTCCAAAGTGGCCGTACCATTTTGCATTCGCATCAGCGATGAATGAGAGTTCCTGTTTCACCGTGTGCTCACCAGCGTTTGGTGGGGTAAGTGTGCATTTTGGCCCTCCAGATAGGTGAGCAGTGGTATCTCACCGTTTTAGTGATCTTACCGCACACAGATTCCCCACCCTTCCTTAAGCAGCTATGGGATCCTCTGAGTTTTCTGAACATATATTTAGTCAGCAATACAGTCATTGCTTGCATGACTGTGTTTACAGATAACAACCACAGGGCAACAGATGAGTGATAAGAAACAGGAAGAGTTCAAAGATCCAAATGTATCTGGCCCTTGTGTGGATTAGTAGTGGCTTCTGTGCATGCTATACAGGTGATCACTTTGGGACACTGTCACAGTGCGGATTGTGACTCTCTGGGTTTGGGGTGGGGCTGGGATCCTGCCTTCTAATCAACTCCCAGGTGATGCCAGTGCACCTCTTTGAAAGATATCAGAGGTTACTCCTTCTGAACTTGCTTTTCCCCTCGGTTTTGCCTTCATTTTCTTCCTACTTTCTCTTTATTTCCAGACTGGGTCCTATCAGGAACTGATTCTCAGGACATAGAGCATTTCAGTATTCTACCACCTTGTAACTTTGCATTTTATTCATCTCTGCAAAAAGGCTACTGGCTTTGGGGTGTTGTTTAGTAATTAGGGAGCCAAAGAGACTTGAGCAAGTGTCATTTGTGTTACCTGTGGAAGGCCAGACTGCTGGGTCTCATTTAAGTCCTGAGCTGTTTTCCTCCTGGGTGTCTGGACAATTGCTTATGTGCTTTAAAGATCCAGAAGCAGAATCCAGCACTGGGGCCAATTTGCCATTTCGAGTGGGGTTAGCTGTCTAATGCTGTGGACACTTTAATGCTAAGTCTAGCTCTCCTGCTGGAGGTCAGTTGCTAGGCTGTGTTGTGTAGCAGAAGTGACTTTGGTCAGCCTGTGGAAACTAGAGGAAATCTTTTAAATTCATCATGTGCTAAAAGCTTCTCAGATCGTTCTGGAATTGAAGAGTCACTTATCAAAGGTAATTTTGGGGGGCAGTTGGGGAGTTTGAAATTAATTATATATAAACTGAAAATTTGTTTAAATTCTACGTTTGGTTTCTGCTGTAATTTAGATCATATATCTTATCCTGAATTTAATTTTCATGAGGCATATTCTTTAGGATTATCTACATCAGTGCTGTCCAGTAGAAATATGATATGCGTTTTATAGATAATAATTTTAAATTTTCTAGTAACCAGCTTAAAAAATAAAAAGCAACAGGTGAAATTCATTAAGTAATATATTTTTTTAACCCAGTATATCCAAAATAGTGTCATTTCAATATATAATAGGAACCAAAATTATGAACGAGATAATCTGTATTCTTTTTATCTTAGTCTTAGAAACTTGGCATGTATTTTATATTCCCAGCACATCTGCCACATTTCAGGTGCCAAATGGCTCCGTGTGTGGTGCCGTATTGGGCAGTGTTGATCTATATGCAGATCAACATATAAGCCCAGTTTTGTTTGTGCCTTTATTTCATCATTCTCTGTGAATATCAACACACTGTTTACTATAGTGATAGCATTTATAGGTAGCAAAATACCAAAAATTAGGGTGGAGTTTTAAAATATTAATTAAATAATCTACTTTGAAAACGAATAGATGAATACATGGAAAATAGATAACTATAAATATGCAAAAAACGGCTAAGCTGCCGGGTGACTGCAGCAACGACTAAGAGAGGTGAGGGTCTACATACATTAAAAATGGCTGAGAGTTCCCGTCGTGGCTCAGTGGTTAACAAATCTGACTAGGAACCATGAGGTGGTGGGTTCGATACCTGGCCTCGCTCAGTGGGTTAAGGATCCGGCGTTGCCGTGAGCTGTGGTGTAGGTTGCAGACGTGGCTCGGATCCCGCGTTGCTGGGGCTGTGGCGAAGGCCGGCAGCTACAGCTCCTGTTAGACCCCTAGCCTGGGAACCTCCATATGCCGTGGGTGCGGCTCTAGATAAAACAAAAAGACAAAAAAAAAAAAAATGGCTGAGACTCTCAGATAATAACTTTCAGCAAAGTTATTTAGCATAGTTTGCTTCTTGGAATGACTTCTGAGTAGTAGTTGTAACGGCAACATCAGTAAGAGTTTGGAATGGTGAGAAGCACCATTCCAAACACACTTGACTCTCACGAATCCCCATAAGGTAGGCAGGTATGGACGTGATGCCCGTTTACAGATGGGGAGCCTGAGGCCAGAAAGGCATCCAAATTTGCCCCAGGTCACCCAGTGGCTAAACCGTGCGTCTGGGATTTGAACTCTTTTTTTTTTGGGCTGCACCCATGGCATATGGGAAGTTCGGTTTCATCGGCACTGCAGCCACAGCAATGCCAGATCCGAGCCGTGCCTGCGACCTGCACCACAGCTCGTGGCAATGCTAGATCCTTAACCCACTGAGTGGGGCCAGGGATCGAATCCGCATCCTCATGGATACCAGCTGGGTTTGTTAACGCTGAGCCACAGCGGGAACTCCTAGGATTTGAACTCTTGACAGTCTGTTTCCAGAGCTTACCTTCGTCAAGTCCGTGCCAGACAGCTTCCTCAGCATGTGTCAGTGATGCTTGTGTGATTCAGGGGTAAAGAGTAGGGATTGCTTCATTTATGAAATCATTGTGTTCTGAAAACTTGAGTATAAATGAACTCTTCAAGCAAATCCTTTGCCATTATTTGTTGTAATTTCAGAATTGCTTTATCTTAACTTCTGACTGATCTTCAATTTAAGTTGAGCCTCAACACTATTTATCTGTCCACCCTCACTTGGAAGAAACTTTTCATGTAGTGTAGAGGATTAGCACTTACAGCTTGATTGGAGAAATATAGCCCTGATGCTCATGAAGTACTATTATAACTTATTAACACCAACCATGGCAGCAGTCATTTGAGTGATTACTGTATCCCAAGTATTGTGCTATGACTTTGCACTCATTATCTTTTTAATCATTAAAATGATGCTGTAAGACTGGTTTTATCTTCCTCAGTGGATAAGTGCCAAAAGCAGTGCCATTGTATGGGAAGCAGTGAGACTGGGAGTCAGTTCTGGGTGTCACCTTTGAAGAGAGATAGTAACAGTGAAAGAGCTGTGAGGTATCCAAGTGGTGGGTGTGTGCTCAGAAAATCCTGTGATATCAGGAGAGGTTGTAGAAGCTGTAATCCATAGCCTAAGGAGAGAAAACAGAGGGCAGAATAGTTGTCTTTAAGTATTTGGCGTAAGTACTGTGGTCTAAAGAGAAGCCTGACTGTGGAAAAGGAATGTGCTCATTTATTCTGTGTTTCTCAAAAAAATTAGAAGAGAAATTTACAGAATCGCAGATTTTTCACTTCTAAATAATAAAGGCCTTTATTTGCAGAGTTGTTTGAAAAGCTAAACCACTTTCTGTTTACATGTATTTGGACAGACTAGGTCCCGACTTTAGATTCTTGGAATGACTTCTGAGTAGTAGTCATATGGACAGTTTGGATTATAGAAATTAGCCGTTGGTTGAGTTGTCCAGTTGGTCAAATGAAAGACCCTTTTTCTTTTGAAAGACCCCTTAAGTACTTTCCAGTCTTGGGGGTTTGTGATTTTGTTATAAATTGTGTTCTGAAATCAGATTTTTTGCGATGTAAATAATTATTGGAGTTTCCAGCATGGCTCAGTGTTAACTAACCTGACTACTATTCATTCATGAGGACGTGAGTTTGATCTGATCCCTGGCCTCCCTTGGTGGGGTAAGGATCCAGCGTTGCCACGAGCTGTGGTGTAAGTCGCAGACAGGGTCCAGATCCTGTGTTTCTGTGGCTGTGGTGTAGGCCAGCAGCTGCAGCTCCGATTCAACCCCTAGCCTGCGAACATCTATATGTTGCATGTGTGGCCCTAAAAAAAAGAAGGGAAAAGAAAAGAAAGAAAAAATGACTACTTCAGTTGTTTTGGATATTATGTTGGAGATTGTGACTTAATAATAGAATGTCAGAGCTGAGAAAGACCTTAGAAATCTTGCAGTCTAATCCCATTTTGCAAATGAGGAAACGGGAAAGAGAAAATACAGATCCAGTTGAATAGGTACTCAGCTTGTATTGACTTTAGCTCCACTGCTTTTCTTTTTCCCCTCTCTGCAATTATTAATGCACAGGTGAAATAGACTCACCTCTAGTACATTTTTAAATGTTCTTTTTAATCTCCAGCACTGACAGCTTGAAGTAGCCTTAAGAAGTTCATTTTGTTCTAATTGGGGCACACTTGAGTCCTTTTTGTTATTCCATCTGAACCTGAAGTTCAGTTAATTTTCCTGAGGACAGGCTTTCCATTTCTTCAGCTTATTTAACTGTGTTTTACTTCCCTGAAAACATAAGCATCTTCACGCTGAAGGCAGAAAGAAAACATACAGTGGCTCTGATAACTTATTGTTCCTTCAACAAATAGGTATTGTGTGCCAAATGCTTTTCCATGCACAATTGTAGGGTCACTGGCTTTGAGTTAGAACAGAGGTAGGATATCTGTTTTTTTGTTTTGTTTTGTTTTACTTAAGTATCACTAACCATTTAAAGGATCCTCTGGGAGTTTCAGCCAGCTGTGGTCTGCCTTCATTTAGTGAGACACACACCTTTTGTCCAGTTGGCACACAGGTGGAATTACTGCAGTTAGAGCTTTGATCCTTGTTAGTTATATAAGTAAGTTCACAAGAAAACAAGTATAAACCTCTTAAATATTCCACCATTTCCTGGTTGGAAAAACATAACTTGGTGATGGAATCAAAGACCTGGGTTTGAATCCTACCTCTCAATGGTGATCTGATTTTGAGCAGATGTCTTAATTCTGAGCTTCAGTTCCATCATTGGTAAAATAGAGTTAAATCTGTTTCATGGGCTTTTTTGATGATTAAATGCTTAAAGGGAGACCATGCTTGTGAAGTGCTCAGCTGAATGTTTGGCACGTTGTAAACATTCAATAAAGACATCAATTACTATGATCATTTAGAAAAGGGAATTTTAAGTATGGGTAAAAGTTACTTTAAAGATCTACTTAGGGTGCTAACTCAGCCTTAATTTATTTTTAGTTTAGACTAAATGTCTTCAATGCCTTTATCTAAAAGTCCTGACATTGAAACAGTGCTTAAAATAATACCTCTATCTTAGCACTGTTTGTTTTACATGTGTTTGAATTAATGCTATTAAATGTCACTAGCTGTTTTTGTGGTGTCACGGTTTGGCACATTCCAGAACTCTCTTCCACATTCCACAGGCATTTTCAGTTTTGGGCATTTCTAGAGATTTGTCTGTTGATTAAAGCAGGCAAAAAAGGTCCTGCCCGTAGGTCGCAGTGGACCTCTAGCCAAAGGACACCTAGGGAAAGGTTTCACTGTGAAGCCTTTGTAGGTTTTAGGGTGTGTGTGTGTGTGTGCGCGCTCTGTCACCCCTTTGTGGGTTTTAGGGTGTGTGTGTGTGCGCGCGCGCGCTGTGTCACCCAAGGATCTTTGTCCTCCCAGAGAGTGTACACGACCCCGTGTGATTCTGTGATGAGTTCGCCTCTAATGTTTTCTGTTTGCATATTTTTACATCTGGAAGTTCTTTATGACTTTTTGTTCAATATCGTATCTAATAGAAATGTCTGGTTACGAGCATTACAAACTCCCTGGTGTCCTGGCGGCTAAGGATCTGGCATTGTCGCTGCTATGACACGGGCTGCTGCTGTGGTGCAGGTTCCATCTGCATGCCACAGGTGTGGCCAAAAAACAAAGCAAATTTGATTTGCCAGTTCCCAAGTGATACTAGGAGAGGGTCCGTGTGTAACTGGACTGGACAGCAATAAGACCTGTGTTATGTGCCCTCCTTTTCTTGGGTAATGACCTGCTCACCTCTGCATCGCTCTTTCATGGGACTTTAGGTGTCACCTGGCTGACCCTGTAAATACATCTGGGTTACTGGAGAAGGGAAGAGGAGGGTATGGACATTTTAACTCTCTTTGGAGGCAGGATTTTGTTTGCCTCTCTTCTTCATCATTTGAAAGTACTTTGGCAAAACTGAAGCCACTGTGTTAATGTAATATCTCAGCATTATTTTCAGTTGGCCCATGAGTGAATGTGATTATTATGGGAATTCTAGATAGCCGAAAAGGTGGGGTACTTGGCAGACCTCTGGTGAAGATGTGGCTTTGTGCGGCCTTTTTTCTGGGATTGTGTAATTAATTTAAAAAATTCTGTTTCAGAAGTTCCTGTCATGGTGCAGTGAAACAAATTCGACTAGGAACCTTGAGGTTTCGGGTTCGATCCCTGGCCACAGTCTGTTGGCTAAGGATCTGGCATTGCCGTGAGCTGTGGTGTAGGTCGCAGATGCGACTCAGATCTTGCATTGCTGTGGCTGTGGTGTTGGCAGCAGCTACAGCTCCAATTTGATCCCTAGCCTGGGAACCTCTGTATGCCATGGGTGCGGCCTAAGAAGCAAAAGAAAAAAAAAAATTCAGTTTCAAAATATAACATTTTTAATTTTAGATTGTCCTCTGATTATGAAAAGAGGCTGGTAATTGTAAACAGATTGGGATATACTGAAACAAACATGCAGAAATACTTAAAGGAGAAAACAAAGATCAATCAATCCCTCTGCTTAGAGATAAAACAGTGTTAATCTCTTAGTCTGAGTGAGTGTGTTCATGTTCATACAGTAGATATAGTTCTACATGTCTTATTTTCCTTAACATTGTATTATGACCATTTCCCATGTCATTAAAACTGTTTGCAAATACACTTTTTGTTTTTTTGGCTTTTTTTTGGGGGGGGGCGTACGTGTGGTGTATGGAGGTTCCCCAGGCCAGGGGTCTAATCAGAGCTGTTGCTGCCCGCCTATGCCACAGCCACAGCAGCACTAGATCTGAGCTGTGTCTGCGACTACACCACAGCTCATGGCAATGCCAGATCCTTAACCCACTGAACGATGCCAGGGATCGAACCTGCAGCCTCATGGTTCCTAGTCAGATTATCTTCTGCTGTGCCACGATGGGAACTCCTTCAAATACACTTTTTAAATGGCCACCTCGTATTTAATGCTAGGCTTCTTCCGTAACTTATCTAACCCATTCCCTGTTGTTGGATATCTGAGATGTTTCCAGGTTTTCACTTCGATTTTATTTATAAATACATATATTAAATACACACATATATACTTTACATATAAATGTTTGAATCTCTGATTACTTCCATAGAATACTTTCCTATAAGAGGAGTTTGAGAGTCATAGGTGTGAACTTATTTCTGTTTTTTTGTTTGTTTGTTTTTTACTTTTTAGGCCCACACTCGAGGCATATGGAAGTTCCCAGGCTAGGAAGAGAATTGGAGCGCAGCTGTTGACCTACACCACAACCACAGCAACGCCAGTTCCGAGCCACGTCTGTGACCTACATTGTAGCTCACAGCAATGCCAGATCCTTAACCCACTGAGCAAGACCAGGGATCGAACCTACATCCTCATGACACAAGTTGGGTTCCTCATCTGCTGAGCCACAACAGAAACTCCCAGGGGTGAACTTTTTAAGTCCCTTAAATCTGTATTTCCTTCTGGAAAGGTGGCACCATTTACATGAAGGTTTTGTCTACCCTAGTATAGAGTCAGAAAGAAACTTTTGTAGCTTTTGAGTAATGCAGGTCAGGACTGGCTTTAGCCATTAGCTGAGTTCATGCAGGAGGTTGTGGAACCACAGAACTGGACTCTTTTGGCCCACCTCTGGTGCAGATCTAGTTTTACTTTGATGTTTTACAGATAGGGAAACCGAGAAGTGTAATAGTTCATTGGTTTACCCAGGTTCATGTCATCGGTCACTGGCCGAGCCAGGATCAGACCTGACCCCTTGTCTTGCACCTTTTCTTCTCGTCTGGATCCTGATACACCAGAGAGTGTCGTCCCCAGGGCTGAATTAGGTGGGGGGAAGAGCCTGTGGCCAGTTTTTGGCCACGAAATAGCCTCTGCTAGATGTATAGTACCATTTATTCCCCATTATATGGGCCCCAGGGCACGCCTCTTCCCCGTACTTCCCCCAGAATCCCTGGGCTTGATTTTTTTTTTTTTTGTCTTTTTGCCTTATCTAGGGCTGCACCCGCGGCATATGGAGGTTCCCAGGCTAGGGGTCTAACAGGAGCTGTAGCTGCCGGCCTTTGCCACAGCCACAGCAATGCAGGATCCGAGCTGCGTCTGCAACCTACACCACAGCTCACGGCAACGCCGGATCCTTAACCCACTGAGCAAGGCCAGGGATCGAACCCGCAACCTCATGGTTCCTAGTCGGATTCGTTAACCACTGAGCCGCGACAGGAATTCCCCTGGGCTTGATTTTGGTAGGCCTGCCTTGAGTTATGTGTCTGTCCCGAGGGCCAGGGCCTTGGGTAGGCCTGGTCACACGATGCACGGCCCTGGCTGGACATGAGGGAGATGCCGGTTTAAACCTAACACGGGGGTGAGACAGAGGAGGGGTTATTTAAAGGAGAAAGGAGGTGTTCCGTTATGAGAAGAAAGAGCAGCCGGCCGTGCCTGGTGAAGTGGGGCTGGCCAGCGGAGGCACGTGCCATCCAGAGGGACAGCAGCCCTAAGGCCAGGGGCAGGCGAGAGCTTAGCCTGGAAAGAAGCGAGGAAGGCCCAGGAGCCTGGCCAGGTGAGGAGGCTGGCAGGGAGGTCGGGACAGTGAGCTGAGGCCGGCGTGTGCGGTGAGGTGGGGCCCTTGGGTTTTATCCTATGGAAATGTGAAGTCGTTGGAGGGGTTTAAGCAGTTTAGCCTCTAAGAAAGATCACCGTCCGTTGCGTCCTCCACATGGCAGCAAGGACGAGGGAGAGCAGTCGGGTAAGGCGCTTGTCGGTGAGGGGCGAAGCTTTCTTGGACCGGAATACAGACGGGTGGAAAGGTGAGTGAGCCACGGTTTGTGTAGCCCAGCTGCACCTGCTGCGTGACGGACACAAGGAGGGGAGGAATGACTGGTTCCCGGGTGGCTTTGTGCAGTGCACGGCGCTGTCGCCATTGCCAGGATTCCGCTCTCTCCTTGTGTTGCTCATTCTTCCCACCCCGACTGTAAGCTTGAGAACCAGGATTAGATGCGTCTCCTCTCCCTTCATGGGTTCCAGCATCTTGCTGAAGCCTCTGGTCGACAGAGACTAGGGTGGCTGATCCGCAGCCCCACTCCCAGGGTGCACCTTGAGAGGAGGCTAAAGGAATGAGGACAAATCCCCTTTGTTAGGATACTCTTTGTTGATGGTTTTTAAACATTTAAAGTGATATAGGAGCTTCCGTTGTGGCTCAGTGGTTAATGAATCTGACAAGCATCCACAAGGATACAGGTTCAATCCCTGGCCTTGCTCGGTGAGTTGAGAATCTGGAGTTGCCGTGAGCTGTGGTGTAGGTCGCAGACACAGCTTGGATCCTGTGTTGCTGTGCCTGTGGTGTAGCTGGCGGCTACAGCTCCGATTTGACCCCAGCCTGGGAACCTCCATATGCCACGTGTGTAGCCCTAAAAAGCAAAAAAAAAAAAAAAAAGAGATTATACGGAAAGAAGGTACCATGAACTGCCCTTTATAGAAAATTAAAAAACTGCCTTAGATAATTTTTTGATGGAGCTTTAACATTTTCTAATCCCTGGTATTCTCATTAAATCTTCTACTCTATTTTTGTTCCTTCAGGTAGTTTTTTCTGTGTAAAATTAGTGATTCTTTTTTCATTGGTGTTATCCTGCATATTGAAAATAAAACAGAACATGAAGCAACAGTCATGTTGTATCTTCACCTTTGATGCTGCTTTGATTTCCTCAGTTTCTTGGTTGCTTTTTTTCCTCCTTTACCCCAAAAACTCGTGGTTTTTTTTTTTTTTTTTAGGGCCACACCCACAGCATATGGAAGTTCCCAGGCTAGGGGTTGAATTGGAGCTGCAGCTGCCGGCCTGCACCATAGCCACAGCCACAAGGGATCCTAACTGCGTCTGCAGCCTACACCACAGCTCACAGCAACGCTGGAACCTTAACCCACTGAGTGAGGCCAGGGATTAACCTGCATCCTCATGGATAATAGTTGGGTTTGTTACCACTGAGCCACAATGGGAACTCCCTAAAAAACTCATTCTGAAGTGCCTGTGAGAAGAGGCCAAAGCAGGAAGATGTCAGTCCAGGGGCACAGCTCCCTGAGGTTTGGGGCACACTAGACCTCTTCACAGGGGTGCTCACCTGCAGGCCAAGGGCCTGGCTTGGTCTCAGGAGATGCTCTCCAGTGTTGGTTCCTCAGTGTCAGCCTCTGCTTTGGTTTGTTCACGTCATGGCTATTGCTGTCTCTACAAATGCTTTTATTTCTTCCCAAGGGAAACTTCATTTTATTTTTATTTTTACACTTTTTTATTGTAGTTGATTTACAATGTTTTATCCGTTTCTGCTGCTGCAAAGCAAAGTGACCCAGTTATACCTATAAATACGTTCTTTTTCTCACATTGTCCTCCATCATGTTGCATCACAAGTGATTGGATATAGTTCCCGCTGCTGTACAGTAGGATCTCATTGCCTTTCCACTGCGAATGCAATAGTTTGCATCTGCAAACCCCAAACTCCCAGTCCATCCCACTCCCTGCCCTCTCCCCCTTGGCAGCCACAAGACTCTCCATGTCTGTGAGTCTGTTCTTGTTCTGTAGATAGGTTCATCTGTGCTGTATTTTAGGTTCCAGATATAAGTGATATCATATGGTGTTTGTCTTTCTCTTTCTGACTTACTTCACTCAGTATGAGAATCTCTAGTTCCATCCATGTTGCTGCAAATGGCATTATTTCTTTTTTATGGCTTAGTAATATTCCGTTGTGTTTATATACCACAACTTAATCTGTTCATCTGTTGGTGGACGTTTAGGTTGTTTCCATGTCTTGGCTATCGCGAATAGTGCTGCAGTGAACATAGGGGTGCATGTATCTTTTTGAATGAAAGTTTTGTCCAGATATATGCCTAGCAGTGGGGTTGCTGGATCATATGGTAGTTCTGTATCTAGTTTTCTGAGGTACCTCCATACTGTTTTCCATAGTGGTTGTACCAATTTACATTCCCACCAGTGCAGGAAGGTTCCCTTTTCTCCTAAGAGAAACTTCCAGACAGGAGGAACTATATAGAGGTAGACTGGAGGGGAAAAAAAAAAAAGGGCTTGCAGAGCCCAGGCTGCCCTACGCGAGCCCTCACTGTGCAGGCTGCCCTCTGTGCTTTGCTTGCCCAGGCTGACAGGTGGTTCTGCAGGCCAGGCCTGGCAGGTCGGACCTAATGGGGCAACAGCTTACTTTTTGTTCTGTCATTTCTCCATTTATTAAAAATTTTAAAAATGATGGTTAAGAGAGTCTCAGAAACCGAAGTTATTTTCCATAGTCTTACTTGCATATTCTGAAGGACTTTTAGAACTTTTAGTTCTGAATCTTAGGTTTCTATGGAAAGAAAGCCCCAAAACTTTGGAGTCACTTCTACACCCCAAATCCATCCTTGCTTTTTACATGTCATTAAGTGTTCCTGTGGAAGAATTGTTTAAGGAAATAGAGTTGGGGAGGGGCTCGACATATGGGGGTTGGGTGAACGTTTTTGATGGGTAATTAGGTGGCTACAGCCATGGGGAACAGAAGTGGTGATTAGACTAATTAGTTAAGCCATTTTGTAAGTGCCGTGGAGACCCACGGGTAATGGCCTAGAAATGCTGCCTTTCCTGATTTATTTGATTGATGAAAAGCAGGTTTTCCACTTGGGGGTTTATTATTTATTTTTAAAATTAGAGTTTTTTTTTTTTTCCTGATTTTCATCTGCCTCAATTTCGTTTCTCTAATAACAGAGGTGGGTGTACCTTGGGGACTTGGGGACGGGGCTCCTCAGCCTTTGTTTCATTTCCTCCACACTCGGTTCTGGTGGAGCGGATTGAGCCCAGCACTTCGGTCAGGTCTTTTTTATCTAACGTTCCTTGTGGCCTGCTCCGTGCCGGGCAAACCCTGTAAGGGTCCCTAGCGGTGTTACTGCCCCAGCTGCTTGGTGCGTGGTGGGTACTGTGTAAATATTCTTCGGAATAACGAGGGAGTTAAAGGGTTTCTTAGTCTTTAAAGTAGGACATTGAGTAATAAAATGAGGTTAGGTTATCAAGAGCAAAGCTTGATAAATTCAGGGTCACAAGTATCCATTAAAACCATACTAGAAAATATTTTATTGGCTTCTAGGAGAAAAGAGAAAATGTTATATTATAGAGTGAATTGCCACCTAAAATCAGGAACAGAGAAATATTGATTCTGAGACCTTTTTATGCTACTGAAATACATCATTCTAGGCTTAGCCTGGGAACTTCCACATGCCGCAAGTTTGGCCCTAAAGAGCAAAAAACAAAGCACAACAAAAGATGTGTTTTAGTAGCATGCAAAGTTCCCAGGCTAGGGGTAGGATTGGAGCTGTAGCTGCCGGCCTACACCGCAGCCACAGTAACGCCAGATCTGAGTCATGTCTTAGACCTACACCACAGCACTTGGCAACACCAGATCCTTAACCCCCGGGCGAGGGTTAAGTATCCTTATGGTTACTAGTTGGGTTCATTTACTGCTGAGCCACAGTGGGAACTCCAGTGCATCATTCTAATATTTTAATATTTTAGAGAGAAAAGATCTCCAGAACAATTGTTCAAAGTTTTTTTATCTTGTGAGATAATGATGAATAATTAATTTCATTTTTTGGATACTATTTTTGGATAATGTGGGAATTTAAAACAATCCTTTTTACAATGACAGTTAAGGAATTGTTATAAAATTCGGTAAGACTACAAAATTCAAAAACTTATTACCTCAATAAAGAAATTGAAACTTGTTCCTTCAAATGTTCATATGGTTCCTTTATTTATTTATTTATTTTTTGTCTTTTTGCCTTATCTAGGGACGCACCTGCGGCCTATGGAGGTTCCCAGGCTAGGGGTCTAACAGGAGCTGTAGCTGCCGGCCTTCGCCACAGCCACAGCAACGCGGGATCCAAGCTGCATCTGCGGCCTACACCACAGCTCACGGCAACGCCGGATCCTTAACCCACTGATCGAGGCCAGGGATCAAACCCGCAACCTTATGGTTCCTAGTTGGATTCGTTAACCACTGAGCCATGACAGGAGCTCCTCATGTGGTTCCTTTAGATTGCTTTTTGTTGGAATTCCTTAAAAGATATATTATTACTCTCTTTTCTGTATTTTTAGTGTATGTGTTTAATACTGTTTAACTTTTTTTGATGGCCCATTTGCTTGTTTTCCTGTATTGAAATGCAGTGATATCCTCCTTGTGGGCTTTAGGTCTGTACGTAATCATGTAAAGGTATTAGGGGAAAGCATTTTCATGTATGAAGAATAGCCAGGTTTTTTTTAAGAATAACCAGGTTTTAAATAAGAGTTTAATAGTTTTAAATTATCTTGTGTGAGAACTAGACATTCAGCCTTTATTGTAAACATTCAGATATAAATTATAACAAAAAGTATTCTAAGAGCTTTTCAAATGTTAGCTTTTTTATTCCTTCCAGCACCTGGTGAGGTCGTCTTATTGTTAGCTCCATTTTCCAAAGTCACAGGGAGGTTAGGTATCTTGTGCATGGTTACCTGCTGGTAATCGGTAAAGTCTGGATTTGAATTCTTTCCTTGTGGCACCAGAGCCCGCCTCTTAATCACCGTGTAATCTTTTCTGTTCTATAGTGAGTGGACTTTGTTTTTCATTTTGGGTCATCTGTGGCCTGTTTTGCTCCCATCCTGATTTTTGTACCTTTTGAAACTTCTGTTTACTTACTTGTTCACTCAGCAAATATTTGCTGAGCACCCATCTTGTGGAGCAGTCGTGATACAGGCAGGCCCTGATCTGTGGGACCGTGGTGTCCAGCAGCCCTGGTGTTGCAGCCTCATGTCCAGGAGGGGGGAAGGTGGAACAGAGTGAAGCCACTGTGTCACTGAGGGACAGGGGCCTGGGAGGGGAACAGGGCTGATCCAGATGGGGAGGCAGGGGTGAGGAGCAGAGGGGGACATTCGAGTTAAAGGTTGCAGCTGTGGGTAGAGACCAGAGGTGGGAGGCTTTGTAGGGAGCTAGGGAGCTGCAGACAAACCGTTGTAGCTGAAGCCCAGTGTGGTTTTTTTTTTTTCTTTTTTAGGGTTGCAACTGCGGCATATGGAGGTTCCCAGGCTAGGGGTCCAATTGGAGCTGTAGCTGCCAGCTTACACCACAGCCACAGCAATGCCAGATCTGAGCCATGTCTGCGACCTACACCACAGCTCACGGCAACGCCGGATCCTTAACCCACTGAATGAGGCCAGGGATCTAACCTGCGTCGTCAAGGATACTAGTCAGGTTCCTAACCCCCTGAGCCACATTGGGAACTCCTCAGTGGTTTGCATTGGCAGTGAGAGTGAGGACGGGTGTGGATTGTCTTAAAGTGTTCTCAGGTCATATAAAAGAGTGAAAGCCTGATTATCTTTGTACTTTATTGTAATCTCAGATAGTAGAAGTGTAGAAACCGAGTGTATAGCTTACAAACTTGTAGGGGGCATGGGATAATAAATCCCTTCTAAAGGAGGTGAGAAAGGGAGTTCCCGTCGTGGCGCAGTGGTTAACGAATCCGACTAGGAACCATGAGGTTGCGGGTTCGATCCCTG
>PVHT021183523.1:1876912-1888292 GCA_004024745.2 Catagonus wagneri | reverse complement strand
ACCACGGTACAGGAAGTGACCAGAGGTGACCGTGCGATAACATGCCCCATCTCCTCACCTCTCCCCGTACCCTGAAGCTACCGCCTTCCCAGGAAGGGCACTGGACTTCCCGTAAGTGCTGTGGAGGACGCACTGGGAGCTGGCAGGTTAGCCGTGACTGGGTTACCCAGGACTGGCTCCCCAGCAGGTTCTGAGAGCTCTATGTCAGAGGTGGAATCTTTTTTTTTTGTGTGTGTGGGGTGGGGGGCTTTTTAAGGCTGCACCCAAGGCATATTGAAGTTGCCAGGCTAGGGCTAAACTGGAGCTGTAGCCGCCGGCCTACGCCACAGCCATAGCAACATGGGATCCGAGCTGCATCTGTGACCTACACCGCAGCTCAGGGCGACGCTGGATCCTTAACCCACTGATGGAGGTCAGGGATTGAACCTGCATCCTCAAGGATGCTAGTCGGGTTCGTTACTGCTGAGCCACGATGGAACTCCCAGAGGTGGACTCTTACTCACATCCCTCCTGAGTTATGTGGTGTTTGGCGTACCTAGACCTTGTTTTGTGTATACATTGATTTCCATGTGAGATTGTAAACTCTACAGGCAAGGGACCCTGTTATACTTTTGACTCCTCTGTAGTGTCTGCTAAAACATATGTCAGCAAATAATAAATGTTTCTTGTTTAATTAGTTTAGTCAAGGTTAAATCTAACTTCTGCATAAGGGTACTATTCCACGTCAGTGCTTAGGGGATTTGTTTTCATAACAGAAAAAACAAAAGCCACGTCTTTATGCACTCAGGGACCCAATGACCCACTTTTTCATAAATACATTTTATAGGTAGAAGAGTATTCTTTTGTACTTTGAAAAGCGTGATTTATTTAATATCAAAGAAATGCTTTACTCATAAAAGCTGTAATACAATTTTAGTAGTGAAATAATAAAAATATTTTTCTTGGAAGAAAAACTGGGCAGCGAATACCAAAACAGCACTTTCTTATTTTGGAGTGAAAGATATTCTTGATTCTCTTAGCCAAACTCCTGAATTTCTCTTGAGGAAGGGTGTGCAGCTGAAGATAAGACTCTGTTGAGCTCATCTAGGAGCTCCACATCACAAATGGAAAGAATGAGAATTCTGTTTTAACTTGTAATGTATAAAGATTAAAACATGGCACCAGGGTCTAGTCTAGCTGGGTATACGTCTTTACAGTAGGTATTTTGGAAACATGTAGTGAGAAACAAAATAAAGATGTTATGTACCACTTCCCCCAGCGTGCTGGTGGCTTTCCTGTTTAGTGACCTTTGGCTGGTGGAATCACAGAAATTTGAAGCAGAAAAGGGATCTCAGAAATCTCTTCTCACCCTCTCATCCTCCGGATGAAAAGAAGGCCCACAGTGGTTAGGGGACTAGACAGAGGCCATAGAGCTAACTCTAGAAGGAACGAGGCATTCGGACTGCGTCTGGCTTGCTGGCTTGGAGACTGCATTTTGCTGCTGCCCAGAAGTTCTTCTGTGGTTGCTGGCCTTAGTGGAGTGATTCGAGGCATAGAGAAGGACGAAGGACGGGAGAGGTGGAGCGAGGGAGAGGGCCAGCGTCAGTGATGGAGAGGAGAGACCGAAGACATACAGAAAGAAGTATGCCTGTCCTGCCCCTTCTCAGAAGTGGTACCGGTAAAGTCTGGTGCAGTGTCCGTTGCACACACAAGGGGAGGGCAGCCTGGCCGGGTGGTGTTAGGAACGTGCTATTCCTGCAGTGTAAGCGCCATCGTGAGTGTCCGTGTCTGTAGGCTTGCGGCTCTATCGCTGTCCAGCCAGTAGAGCCAGCTGTCTCAGGTTGCGCAGAGGTGTTAAGGAGAGAAGAGGCAAATCAAAATTTGTGTGGCTGAGAATTTGTCACTTTTCAGAATTTTCCAATCTTGGCAGGAGGTATACCTTCACATTTCCCTTTCCACTTTCGAATCTGAGCAGAATCCCCCTGACACTTCTGGCCTAGTTAGTTGGAATTTGACTTTTTTAGAGAAGTCAGAATGCAAACTGGTTTTCCAAAGGTATTTTGAATGTTTCAGCTATCCTTTCCCAGTTCACTCAGGGTCTGTTACGGATTGGCTGGTGCGAAACAGGTGTTGAAACACCAGTGTGTGGTGTGGCTCACAGTGCCTGGTGGATGCTTGCCAAGCCTGTGGATCTACCTGGGTCTGGGTTCAGCTCCTGGATCCCCGCACACCTTCCTGAAGTCAGGTGGAAGCCTGGCCTGATCCAGGTTGGCAGCCCTAGCTACCTGGCTACTGATTATCGGTTGTGTTCTTTGGTGTTAGCAAGGTATTTACCTACAGGTTCTAGGGAAGACATGTTCTGTTCACTTGTTTTTACTCTAAAGTCCATTTCTGGTTGCTCCACTGGAAGTCTTGACCTCCATCTTTGTAGGTTCTGTAGTTGGAAATAAATTATGACGGTTACACACACAAATATACACCACGTCTTCTGTATGCATTCATCTGTCAGTGGACACTTAGGTTGCTTCTGTGTCTTGGCTATAGTAAGGTATATTGCAGTGACCATAAGGACGCACCTGTCTTTGAAGCAGTGTTTTTGTTTTCTTTGGATAACTACACACAAGTGGAATTGCTGGATCGCAAGGTTATTCTGTTTTTGCTTTTTTGAGGAGCCTCCGTGCTGTTTTCCATAGTGACTGCACCAATTTACATTCCCACCAACAGTGCCTGAGGGTTCCCTTTTCTCTGCACTCTGTCCAGGACTTGCTATTTCTTGTCCTTTCGATAATAGCCATTCTGACAGGTGTGAGGTCAGATATCTCATTGGTTTTGATTTGCATTTCCGTGATGATTATCTTTTCCTGTACCTGTTGGCCACTGTATATCTTTTTCAGAAAGATGTCTCTTTCATTCCTTTGCCCATTTTTAGATTGGATTGCTTGTTTTTGTTTGTTTCTGCTATTGAGTTGCATGGATTCTTTCTATCTTTTGGGTATTAGCTCCTTAATAGATATGTAATTTGCAGATAGTTTCTCCCATTCTATCAGTTGCCTTTTTGTTGATGGTTTCCTTTCCTGTGTGGAAGCTTTTTAATTTGATGTAGTCCCACTTGTTTATTTTCGCTTTTATTGTCTTTGCTTTTGATGTCGAATCCAAAAAAAATCATTGCCAAGACTGATGTGAAGGAGCTTACCCTGTATGTTTTTTTCTAGGAATTTTAGCTGAGTTGACTTTATGGTGTAAGATTGGAATCTAGTTTCATGGATTTTTTTAAAAATGACTTTTATAAGCTCTCTATGAAATAAGGAAGTTAGCCCTTCAATTTTCATATGCTTTGTAAATATTTCTCCAACATTAGCATTTTCAATGACTGTATATTTTCCATTGTATGGAAATACTGTGATTTATTTGGATCCAGTTTTTCATTACAATGCTATCAAGAACATCCACTTAATAGTTTCTCAGGAAGTTTTTTAGAATTGTCAAGTGGTGGGTGGAGGGGAATACCCATTTAAAAGCTTTGATTCCTAGTGTTCCTTTTCTCTCTAGAAAGACTGTAGGTCCCTTGACCAGCAGTATATGATAGAGTATCTGTATATCAATAACTGATGATAGCACTCTGTGTTATTAAAAAAAATCTTGGCCAAAATGCCCTTCTTTGATTATGAGTTAGAGCTGGTATATTTTCCATGTGATTATTAGAAGCTGGCATTTCTTCTTTTGTGAATTGCCTCTTCGTGCCTTAAGGAAGATTTGGCCCTTGGCAATTCTAGTTATTTACGAGTGGAGGAAACTGCCCTCCCTTCCCATCACTGATGATGTCTAAGCAGACAGTGTTGGAACTGTTTAAGGCTGGGGAGTGAATATTTATTAATTTACAATTAAAAGTCAGACTTTAGGCCTGTTATGTTTGTGATCTTTCCGTTTTAATCTTACAGATAAGGAGGCTTAGATAGGCCCAGTAACTTACGCAGGGTTCCCTCTTTGTAAGTGGCAGGGCGAAGACGCAGGCTTTGCTCTGCCAGACCTCACAGCACAGGTTTCCTCATCCTGTGGTGTTTAGGAAGACATCCTTGCTGTAGGTGGTGAATTAGCTGGTTGAAGTCCAAGATACATTTTGGCCAAAAGGACAAATTTTTCAGAAAGTATCTATTTGGAAATATTCTCCTATAGAGTACTTTAGAAACTTGGTCTGTTATTTCTAATTTTTATTATTGTTATTTTAATTTTATTGTTATTTTAATTTTTCAGCTAACTATTCCATTAAGAGCCTGATCTGCTTGGGGCACAGAAAGTGGGTAGGGATTAGGCAAAGAGCTTTTCCTTGGGGGCTCTGACCTCCTCCCCTTCCAGCTCCCACCACTTTTGAAAGCTTTCCTTCCTGCCTCCTGCTGCCCCTGGGTTTCAGCAGTCCCGGGGAGTGAAACCTCTCCGCCTGCCTTTTGTCCTCTGTCACTGCTGCACCTCTCTTCATACCGTGGTGTTGGAACGCTGCTTTCTGCGTTTCCTCAGTGCCATGGCAACAGTACAGGATAACTACTTTCCTTGCGGTTCAGGAAGAAGGCTTCACATCTTTCTTTCTCTTTGACCTGTTGTTTGCAGTGAGCACAGTGGCCCACCCTTTCCTCCAGTGTAAAGCAAGGAAGCGTGGAACTGTGGTCAGGACTGCAGACCTGGATGGAATAGCTGGCAGACCTGCTGTGCTCCTGTGCTTTGATTTAACACCCCCACCCCTGTGACTCGTTATAAAATAGCACCCGGTCCCACCCCACTTCACTCTGTGCCTTTTTTTTTTTTTTTTTTATCTTTTTGCCTTTTATCTAGAGCTGCACCCGCGGCATATGGAGGTTCCCAAGCTAGGGGTCTAACAGGAGCTGTAGCCACCGGCCTTCGCCACAGCCACAGCAATGCGGGATCTGAGCCGCGTCTGCCACCTACACCACAGCTCACGGCAACGCCGGATCCTTAACCCACTGAGCAAGGCCAGGGATCGGACCCGCAACCTCATGGTTCTTAGTCAGATTCGTTAACCACTGAGCCACGACGGGCACTCCACTCTGTGCCTTCTTTTTTCAACTTGACGTATTATATGTTAGTGGTTTGTTTGATCAGTCTGCCCCCATCATAATGAGGGTCGAGGTGAGTGGGATTTAATTTGTTCACTGCTCTGCATGTTCCCCTGGAGTGGCACATAGCATGGGCTCTATAAGTATTTGCCAAATGCGCCACAGGATTTGGTGGAGAAAAGGCTGATTTTTGTTTCCTAGGATTTGCTCTTCCCTTGAAGGCAGGTGTGCATTGCATTTGGCCCCTGTGACACTTGGTGCACCCCATCAGGCTCCCAAACCTGAGCCAAGTGAGAGCCCAGTAGCAGTGCATTCTAGTTGACCTAAATAATTTGCAGGTGGGATAGATCAGATGTGGTTTGAATTCTGACCCCAGATATTTTTAGTCGCTGTATGGGTTTGAGGAAGACTTCCTGAGGCTGTTTTCTCATCTGTAAAATGGGCGTAATGATGCCTACCTCTTTGGTGGGCGGTGAGCTGAACTCAGACAGTGTATAGAAAGAACTGGTATCTAGGAGGAGGAACACAGGCTGGTGGTAGTGTGGGAGTGTGGTTTCCTCCTGTGTGATTTTCTGTTGACAGTGGAGCCATTTCCTCCGTTGTGCCGTACCTGCTATCTTTTCCTCGTTCAAGGGGGATGTTCCATGTAGAGTTCACCCCTGGGTGGGTGCCTGACATCTGACTGCCTGGGGTCTGGTCGTCCTTCTGCCACTTGCCAGCACTGGCGCTGGGCAGGGCTGAGCCTCCTTTGTAAATGGCAACAAGTGCTGCAGTAGTAGCGCGCACCCCAGAGTGGGTGTAAAGATTCAGCAGCATAGTGCCTGACGCAGCGTTGGTCCATGGGAGGTGCTCAGCAACTTACATCCTGTAAATCATAGCTGTTGGAATGATTGTTAGACTTTGTCGGGTCCAACTCTTATACGCTTCTTACCCTGTTTTTTTTTTTTTGTCTTTTTGCCTTATCTAGGGTTGTACCCGCGGCATATGGAGGTTCCCAGGCTAGGGGTCTAACAGGAGCTGTAGCCGCCGGCCTTCGCCACAGCCACAGCCACGCGGGATCTGAGCCACGTCTGCGACCTACACCACAGCTCACGGGAACGCCGGATCCTTAAGCCACTGAGCAAGGCCAGGGATCGAACCCGCAACCTCATGGTTCCTAGTCGGATTCGTTAACCACTGAGCCATGATGGGAACTCTTCTTTCCCTGTTCTTAATTCTGCTTCTGGAATAATAAAGAATCTGCATCCTTCTTAGTCTGCTTTTCATATCCATAAGATTGGATCCTGCAACGTACTGAATTTTGTCCCCCTCAAATTCATATGTTGAAGCCCTGATACTTGCATGACTATTTGGAGATAGAGCCTTTAGGGAAGCGATTAAGGTTAAATGAGGTCATGGGGCCCTCGTCCTATAAGACTTTTTTTCTTTTTTTTGGCATGTGGAACTCCTGGGCCAGGGATGGAACCCGGTGCCGTAGCAGTGCAGCACTGGATCCTTCACTGCTAGGCCACCAGGGAACTCCAGGACAGGTGTTCTTTGAGAAGAGGAAGAGACAGTAGAGGTTTCTCTCTCTGCAAGGGCCTCATGACACAACACAAAGGCGACCATCTGCACGCCAGGAAGAGGGGCTTCACCGGAAACCAGCCATGATGGCACCTTGATCTTGGACTTCTAGCTTCCAGAACTGTGAGAAAGTTCTGGAAGCTAGTTCTTAAGCCCCTCAGCCTGTGGTATCTTGTTATAGCAGTCTGAGCAGACTTAGGCAGGTCCTTTTTCTTTCCTTACTTCGTCATCCCTATTTTCTCTTTGTTCTCCTCCTGAGAGAGTTTTCACACCTCTTACTGTCCTGGTCACCACTGTCTAGATACGGTCAGGTGTGCATGTGTCTTTTTTCAGATGGGCAGCCCCGAGATGAACTTGAGATGAACTCAGGACTTGCAGGTGTTCCGAGCAGTTCGGGTACTGGCCTCTGCCCTTCCCGTGAAATCCAGGATTGGGCTGAGTAGTCACCTGAACAAGCCTTCGAGACTCATGACTACCCTATCCTGTATTTGGTCTGTTATTTCAGTACAGATTCAGAATTCATTTTATTGCAGCCTTTTTCTCTCAGAGTGTAGAAATAATTTTTAGACCCCTGGTTGGATAGGACTTAAGAAATCTGGACCAGCCAGCCCACCCACTTAGTGCTGACAGTTTTCGTGCTGTGTGTTTTAGTCCATCCCCTGGGTGTCTTAAACAGTAACCGTGCCTTTCTCACCATCCTGGGGGCTGGAGTCCCAGATCGAGGGGCTGGCATGGTCGGATTCTAGTGGGGCCCTCTGTCTGGTTTACAGGGGCCGTCTCTTGCTATGTCTTCACCCAGCTCTCTGCCTCTTCTTATAAGGGCACTGATTCTATGCTTGAGGGCTCTGCCTTCATGATGTAACACCTCCCAGGGGGCTCCACCTCCTCATACCATCCCTTGGGGATTAGGGCTTCAACACATGAATTTGGGGGGATAGAAACACGTGGCACCGTGTCCCTGACGGTGGCTGCCTAGTCTGCTCCTATACTTCCAGTAGTGAGGGGCTGCCAGTTTGCTGTGGAATTTATTCCGTTGTTGGATTCCTTCAAGTATTTGGAGGGTTTATGAACACTGAGTCCAGCCTGACTCTGTGGCTTTTTTTTTTTGCCTTTTATCATTTTAGGGCCACACTTGCAGCATGTGGAGGTTCCCAGGCTAGGAGTGTAATCGGAGCTGTAGACACTGGCCTACACCACGGCCACAGCAACGTGGGATCCGAGCCGCGTCTGCAGCCTACACCACAGCTCACGGCAATGCCAGATCGTTAACCCACTGAGCAAAGCCAGGGATCGAAGCCGCAACCTCATGGTTCCTAGTCGGATTCGTTAACCACTGAGCCACGACGGGAACTCCAGACTCTGTGGCTTTTATTCTTTGGTCATACCTGTGTTCTCTGGAATAGGAGAATATGTCTGTCTGCCTGCACATGAGTTTCTCACAGACTCCCCCTCGTCTCCTGTTATTTGCTCTAAATATTGTAACAATATTTTACTTAGTGTCACTGGGGATAGTCTATGCCCCTTGGTTTTG
This sequence comes from Catagonus wagneri, assembly GCA_004024745.2. Classification (NCBI taxonomy): domain Eukaryota; kingdom Metazoa; phylum Chordata; class Mammalia; order Artiodactyla; family Tayassuidae; genus Catagonus; species Catagonus wagneri. The sequence continues at coordinate 1,880,153 of PVHT021183523.1, read as the reverse complement.
GCACAGCTAAGTTGGATAGATAAGTGAATCTATAAATCCATAAAGGAAGGAGGAGCTTCATTGACAGAGGAATACTCTTACTTGGTTTGTTTTAATGAGTGGCTTCCATGAGATTGTTTTCTGTGAAAATAGATTGAGGAAATAGCCTCTTCATTCCTTATTGTTTGAATCCCTGTGATTCATACTTTGCCTCTGTGTTTAGTGTGACAGGCATTAAATCTTGATCTGAACTCATCGTGGTATTTTAGGCCTGGAAGGTACCCTGCAAATCATTTTCTTCTGGACCCTTTGTGTCAGGCATTTATTTTTTTGTGGGAGTCAGAGGCAGATGGGAAGTTAGCTCAGCCTCCCTTGCTGAGGCTGAGGCTGGCAGACCTTCCTGGACCACCTCTGGCTGTTGGATCGTGCCTGTGACCTCCTCTGGCTTGAGCTCTCAGGGGAGTGTTGGTAGACCCCTGCCTGTGAAGCCTGTTGGGGGCAGCTGGGCCGGTGGATGGGCCAGTATCCTGCTGACCGTGTCGAGGGTGCCAGCCCGGGTGAACAGAGGTGACCGGTCACTGCGGGTGAAGCAGGGCTCTGCAGGGTAGGCCGCTCTGCGCTAGGACCTTGCCTGTGTTTTGTCCTGCTTGGTGCCAGCCTGAGCCTGAGTCTGCAGCCCTCCTGCAGCCAGTGAGCTGCCCAGAATCTTGCCAGTGAACAAACACGTTTCTGCCTAACCTAACCTGAGTCAAGTTTGTTTTTAACTAGGAACCTAGACAGGTACGTCCTTACCTGTGGTATAGGAGTCTGGTGGTGCTCAGGCGTATCCGGAGGTGCGTGTGCTGGCTCGGGGATGCGCTCCCAGGGTGTGTAATGCTGCTCATGTGGCAGGTAGGAGTTATTTCTTCTCATCCTTAACTGATGAATTTTCAGAGCATACTTCCTGGAAACAGTTCATATTTGAACCTTTCAAAGCAAGTACTGTTAAGAGAAGGAGGTCAGACGAGGAACATGCCAGGATGTTGGAATTTAGGACTTGTTTATAAAAGGGTAAAGCCAAGTCTGACTGGTAGAAAGGTTACACTCTGACTAGAAACACTGAACTTTTTACGGCGCTCTACAGAAGGGCTCTTTAATCACAAATAAAAGAAAATTAGGAAAGTTTTCTTATCAATGACTGGATATACTGGGGTAGGTGAGGGTTTTCTTTTTTTTTCTTTTACCTAGCATTATTTCTCATTTCAAAAAATTAGTTATGAAATAATTAAGTATCATATATATATAAATAAATAATATATGTATTATTAGTAGGAATAAACTTTTAAAATACTTAACACTGTAACTTGGAGAGTTTGAAAAAAAATCCTTATGAGCCACTCACATGGAGACAGTATCTGTAGATCCATAATAATGATCCATCCTTTCCACCTGAGTGTTAACTCTTTGTGACTGGAATTTTCAGGTTTTTTTTCCGCTTTTTAGGGCTGCACACGAGGCATATGGAGGTTCCCAGGCTAGGGATCGAATCGGAGCTCTAGCTGTCAGCCTACACCATAGCCACAGCAACACCAGATCCGAGCCGTGTCTGTGACCTACACCACAGCTCATGGCAACGCCGGATCCCTAACTCACTGAGTGAGGCCAGGGATCAAATGCGCAACCTCGTACGTAGTTCCTACTTAGATTCGTTTCCGCTGCACCACGATGGGAACTCCTGGAACTTTCAGATTTTGAAAGTTCCTTGGGTTTTCATTCAGTTACACCCATTTACTCTATCTATCTATCTATCTATCTATCTATCATCTATCTATCTATCTGTCATTTTAGGGCTGCACCTGCAGCATGTGGAGGTTCCCAGGCTAGGGGTCTAATCGGAGCTACAGCTGCTGGGGATCCGAGCCGCGTCTGCGACCTACACCACAGCTCATGGTAACGCCAGATCCTTAACCCACTGAGTGAGGCCAGGGATTGAACCTGCAATGTCTTGGTTCCTAGTCGGATTCGTTTCCACTGAGCCACGACAGGAACTCCCCCATTTACTTTAAATTACAGGTAAGTTAACAGGGATTCAGGTTATAGAGTATTATAGTCAAAGCCAATAGTAATTAGAGATCCTTTAATTGATCAGTCAAAAAATATTCGTGAGAAAGGGATTATTATTATTATCTTTTTAGGGCCTTACCCCTGGCACATGGAAGTTCCCAGGCCAGGGGTTGAATCCGAGCTGCAGTTGCTAGCCTACACCACAGCCACAGCAACGCCAGATCCAAGCTGTGTCTGCAGCCTACACCACAACTCACGGTAACACTGGATCTTTAAGCCACTGAGTGAGGCCAGGGATCGAACCTGCATCCTCCGGGATACTAATCGGGTTTGTTACCACTGAGCCATGGTGGGAACTCTGAGAAAGGGATTTCTAAAAGGTTGTGTGACTGTGGTGTAAGCTAGTACCTTAGATCTTTTAATAAAGTGGATCCAGTAAGAGAAGCCATTCTGGAAGGCATTGTGAACATTAGCCCTCCGCCGCCCCCTAGCAGGTTTATTAAATAAATAAATTTTATATCAGAGCTTAAGGATGTAGAAGAATGTGATCCTTTTCAGAGCAAGCAGTTTGGGAGGCTGTCTGCATTGTTTGTGTGATGTTGTACTAACTCAGCATGTTGCTGGAACTCTTTTCTTTGGAGTTACGTTTATATCCTCCGTTGTATTTTTAAGAATTATCCTCAGTAGTGATCTTTAATTTTTTTGTAGGTGGATTTTATTTTTGAGTCGGGCCATAACTTTTAAAGCTGGTTCTATAAGCCAGGTAAATAGCAAGTTGGGCAACAGTTTTTCATCAGTGAGGCATGAGGTGTGTCTGTAAAGAAGCTTCCTGTCATGATGTGAAAACTGGTTTTGGAGGTTAATTCAGTATAGGATTGCTAAACAATCTGCTCAGCGTTCCTTGGGATACGTGTAGTTTCCTGGAGTGCCTGTTTGAGTGACAGTTCATTTAGACATAGAAGTTGTGTTTTTAAAAGTAAAGTTCAGTGGACTTTATCGTCAGCTTGTAAAATCTTCCTCAGTGTCTGGAGCCTCCTTCGCTGGTCAGAATTGGACTTGGAATAGTAATTCTGAGTTGAGGTGTAGAGGGAAACCAGCACGGAGACGGCTTTAGGTTGAGGTGTAGAGGGAAACCAGCACGGAGACGGCTTTAGCAGGGGTGAGTTCCGCAGGGGTGGGCTCTGCAGGGGTGAGTTCCGCAGGGTGGGCTCTGCAGGGG
>PVHT021183523.1:1843268-1873681 GCA_004024745.2 Catagonus wagneri | reverse complement strand
TTTGCATTCCCACCAACAGTGTAATAGGGTTCCTTTTTCTCCACACCCTCTCCAGCACTTATTGTTTGTAGACTTTTTGATGATGGCCATTCTGGCTGGTGTAAGGTGGTACCTCATAGTGATTTTGATTTGCATTTCTCTAATGAGGAGCGATGTTGAACATCTTTTCATGTGTTTATTTGCCATCTGCATGTCTTCTTTGGAGAATTGTCTGCCTAGATCCTCTGCCCATTTTTGGATGGAGTTGTTTGTTTCTTTGGTGTTGAGCTGTAGGAGCTGTTTGTAAATTTTGGAGGTTAATCCCTTGTCAGTTGATTCATTTGCAAATATTTTCTCCCATTCTGTGGGTTGTCTTTTCGTTTTGTTTAGGGTTTCCTTTGCTGTGCAAAAAGTCAGGTTTTAAATGACCATCCATTCAAACTGAGCTAGAGAAAACATGCCCACAGGTCCTGAGGCCTTGCGAACCCCTTGGCGTGCTGCTGCGTAACCCCGAGGGTGCGAGGAGCTAGTTGTAGGGCAGACTGGAAGCTGTGAGGTCTGAGGAATCCCGCACGTTTAAAAACTGCTTGGTGTGAGAGTCAGTAGAGAGTGTGAACTTTGTGGTAAGAGGAACGGCAGTGGCTTGGAAATTGGGGGAATATAGCTGTCTGGTTAGGAAGTCCGTCTCCTCTCAGTGAGGGGCATGTCCTGTGAAACAGCCCAGTTATTCCACCTTTCCTGAGAGTCAGGGCGGCTCTCTTCCTGATTGTAGCACTGTGTACCAGCTGTAGTCTTGGGAGAAGTGATAGAGCACCTCTTTTTCATTTTAAAAAGGGAGATTAATGCTGCCTACTCCCCTCCTCGGGTGTTGTAAGAGTTAATGAGCTCGTGCTAGTAAGGTGCCCTAAACTCACGGAAAGAAATGTGTCTGGAAAACACCAAGTGTTAAATTTAACAGGCTTGGCTTTTATGCTGCTATTAAGCTTCCATTTATTTTGTTCACATGTTGCTTTGCACAGTAAAGTGCTATATTAAGCTTGCGGGCCATCCAGTAGGTGTGAGCATATCCGTGTGTCAGAGTGCTCTCCAGCTTCACACTTATTTATTTTTTTGTCTTTTTAAGGGCCGTTGCTGGCATTTGGGGGTTCCCAGACTAGGGGTCGAATTGGAGCTGTAGCTACACCTGAGCCACAGCATGTCTGCAACCTGCACCACAGCTCACGACAACGCTGGATCCTTGACCCACTGAGCAAGGCCAGGGATGGAACCTATGTCCTCATGGATACTAGTCAGCTTCCTTTCCGCTGAGCCACGATGGAAAATCCAGCTTCACGTGTTTTCGCTGGCCATCCATCTCAGGCGTCCTGCAAGCCTGACGGCTGCATGTCGAGGTGGGCACTTTTTCTGCAGACCTCTGACTGCGTTTTTCAGCTTTATGTACATTTGTGGCGACTCAGCTTCATCAGTAACTGTAAACTTAAGCTGGAGGCTTGTGCCCTGCTTGAGTAATCAGTTGTCTTTCTGGCAGTGCGATGTGCCTTCTCACTGGGGGACGGATATGCTGCCTGCCGTTGCTGCCCAGGGGAGGACAGCACGAGAGCGAAGCCTGTGGTCCCTCTGTGAGTGGCCCTGCAGGGATGCCGGTCCCCGAGGGCGCGGCCTGCTCCTCCTGGGTAGGTCTCCCCGACTGCTTTGGCAGGATGTGGAGACCGAATCCTGATGAGTTTAAAAGTCAGATGCCGGAGTGTTCTAAAAGACCTTATTTCTGGATGACCCATAAATGAAGCTACTGTTAACAGAAAACAGCAAAGTTTAAAATAATGTTGGTATTCAGGTTGGCAGAACTGGGGGAGGTGGGAATGAGATGGGAGACATATAACTTCAAGCCTTTAAAATTCCACTGAAGTAGAATGCTTAATTGTCAGTGGATTCTAAGAATGAGTTAGGCACATTTAAAAATAGCTTTTTAACATGAATGAACCCTTTTATGAGCTGAGCTTCAGTGACGAATTAGTTGGTCATGCAAATTGTTTTTTAGTGGTCTGCTTTAAACATTTTAGGGCTGGGATTTAAAATAAACATTTTACGGCTGTTGAAGCAAAAAAAAAGTCTGACCTAAACCAACACTAATTGTAATAATAGTCCTGTTATATAGCCCAGTGAAGAAATTTCTGTCGCTTTGTAATATTGTGTAGTTTTCTTTATTTTCAAAATATGCACGAGGGGTGGCTTGGCTGTAAAATGGAGATCACTGGCTGAGCGCCTTGAGAATATTGTAGATACAGGAGTCTTTCGTGCCTCTCTGGGGAAAAACAGCCAGTTCTGAGCAGCTGACACTCGGGCAGCTTTGGAGATCACAGAGTCCTTGCCTGGGGAAATGAGGCGTGGGTGGTGGCTCCTGAGTTAACTGTAAGGAGAAAATCACCTCCAGTGCTATGAACTGGTTCCGGGGCAACCTAATCCTTGAAGTAAAAAAGTAAGTGCTTCAGGATTTAAGGAGTAGAGCATTAAGTTTTGTGCATGCAATATAACAAGAGTTATTAACTAGAATTAGAAAATAGTACTTCTTAGAACTTGTTTCAGGTTATTTTGCTTGTAAATAAAGGTAAACATAGGTTGCAACTATGCACGTATGTGCTGTCTTCTTAATGGGGTATTGTATTTTTCTGTGGAAAGGGCTGAAGTGCATAAATGCCATACATTTCATAATTTTTCTTTCCTCCGTAAGGAAGGAAATGAAGAAGGCCTACTTCTTGGGGCTTAAATTACCTGAAGCAGATACTGACATTCACAGCGAGACAGCCAGCAAATACTACAAGTATGGAGTACTGGCTGGATGCTCCCTCGGAGGGGCCAGCTTGATACCTCCTCCTCTTTCCAGTGCCTTATGTCCTTCATGTTGCAGTGATGAGGCCTTTTTATTTCAGCTATAAGTAAAGCATTAAAAATACTGCTTTTTTTTTTTTTTGCAGGGGGGCGGGATATCATTTTTTTTTTTTAGGGCCTCACACATGGTATATAGAAATTCCCAGGCTAGGGGTCGAATCGGAGCTGGTAGCTGCTGGCCTACACCACACAGCTCACAGCAATGCCAGATCCTTAACCCACTGAGCAAGGCCAGGGATCAAACCCATGGCCTCATGAATACCAGTCACGTTTGTTACTGCTAAGCCACGATGGGAACTCTGAAGAATATTGCTGTTTCATTAAACTTGGAGTGCAGTTAATAAAGTATTTGTATCTGACATTGCTACTGTGCATTCCCCCCACCCCTGTTTCTCATTTGTTCCGAGCTCTGATATCTAGCAGAAATTCTGGGCCAAGATAAATATAAGGAACTAAGGTTGGTTCTGATTTTTCAATGTTTTGATCGTCTCTGCTTACCTTTCTGGGTCATTTTGAAAAAAGAGAATTGAATTTTTCTTGTTGATGCTTCACGTTTTGTTTGTTGCTAATCAGATATGTATAAAAAAAGAAAAAAAAACAACTAAGGTTCATAAACTGACGGCCCATAGAGAATGTGGTGTGTGCATAAGGAAAGTTTTAAAGGAAATTTTTAGTTTCAGGAGCAGGAATTAAGGGGATTGAGTTCCCTGTGGTTTGTGATGTATGGGAATACAGGTGATACTAAGTATACCTCCTCCAAAGAGCAGAGTCAGTTCGGCTGCACTGGTTGCCTGCTGTGGCCTTTAAGCATTCTGTGTCTCCTGGTCCGGAGACGGGAGACAGAACTCCAAGGCTTGTGAGCGGTAAGGTGATAAGACACAGAAAGTTATTATTAGCACAGTGCCTGGCTCATAGTCTGCAATCATACATAACTATTTTTTTTTTTAAATTAAAAAATAGTAGTTCTCTTGTGGCGCAGTGGGTTCAGGATCCTGTGTGGTCACTGTAGCGGCTTCAGATTCAATCCCAGACCCAGGAACTTCCACATGCTGCAGGTGCGGCCAAAAAAAAAAAAAAGTTAAAAAATATTTTTAACCAATAAAAGTTTGGGCTAGTCAGTGCTTTAGCATTTGGAAGTATTTGAAGTTCAGGATGCTATGGAAAGGTTTAAGTACAGCTTCATAGTCAGACCAGAATAACTCTGAGTCTCATTTCAACCCAAGATGGATCTTTTTTACTCAGTGGGAAAAGAGGCATCTCCCTGGGGACGCGTTAGCATATCCGACTTGCCAGTTTTTCTGTAACAGCATCATTCACCTCCCTCACCCCAGAAAATCCCTTTTGCTGTGTGTCTGTATTGTCATAGATTCCCAACTTTATTCAAAGCAAAGATTTTTAACCTTGGAGAGGTTTTTTTTTTTTTTAAGATGGTCTTCTTGGGTAGGAACACTTAAAAGCATAATGATGTTAGCCCATTAGGAACTGGCAATATCCATCAAAATTACAAATGGATATACATTTGGAATCCAGCATTCCACTTTTTTTTTTTTTTTGCTTTTTAGGGCTGCCCTTGCTGCATATGGAGGTTCCCAGGCAAGGAGTCCAGTCAGAGCTACAGCTGCTGGCCTGCGCTGTAGCCACAGCAATGCAGGATCCGGGCCTTGACTGTGACCTACACCACAGCTCATGGCAACGCCGGATCCTTGACCCACTGAGTGAAGCCAGGGATCGAACCTGCAACCTCATGGTTCCTAGTCAGATTAGTTTCCACTGTGCCATGATGGGAACTCCAGCATTTCACTTTTAGTAGTGATTTCTAGAGGCATTCTAAGAAATATCATTCAATGCAGCATTTTTTTTTTTTTTGGCAATAGCAAAAAAATTAGAGGCAACGTAAATGTCAATTAGTAGAAGTCATTAAATAATATATGGTATAATTACACTTTGGAATATTATACAGCCATTAAAAAGAATAAGTGCTTTTTGTATGGATTTAAAAAGATCTTCAAGCTACAGTAAATGAAAGAATCAAGTTACTGGAAAAATGTGTATAGTATTTTATTATTTGTATAAAAATGTAAGAGAACAAAGAATAACCACTGTCCTTCACCAGAAACAATCCTCTGGGAGGCTAAACAAGAAACTTATAATACTGATGAGCTGTGTTAGGGTTAGGGATAGGAACCAAGTGGATTTGGGACAGAATGGGAGTGAGACTTTTATACTGTGTATATTCTTAAATACTCTTTTGATGTTTGAATAATGTGAATATATTAATATTATATTAAAATAAAATTAAAAAAAGATTATTTCTGATAGTCATGGTGGTATTTTAAGGGTCACAGTTGACCTATTTTCATTTTGAGACATACAAAATTTTTGTGAAATGAAAATGTATTAGATTTTACGTGATTTCATCAGGAAAGCAGGTGATGTCTGTTACGTGCTTGAAGGAGTGAACTCTGGACAGTGGAGGAAGCACATACACCACTGACTAAGACTTAGAAATGCTTTGGTTGGGTATCTTATTACCGTGCTGTCTGACTCAGGACAAATAAAATACCTTTATGGCAGTTTTAAAGGCCAGAGGGATGTTTATATCTGCAGATACCTTCTGTGTATATTTAATGTTCATGGCTCTTCTGTTTTTGTCTTCTTTTGTCTTTAGATAGCTTACATTGGAACCTTCTCTGTCTTTTGTTAGTGTTCCATGGTGCTGACTGAGAGCTGTGTGGACTCCAGTACTGAGCTGACTAATTAAAAAAGATAGTACTGTTTCTGCTTGGTTAACAGGGCTTATGCTCAGAGAGCTCCTTCTTCATATTCAGCTAAACTTTCTCTTGCTGAATTTCATTTCTCAGTGGAGTTGTAAGAGGTCTCATTGCAATAGTCTCTAACTTCAAGTCTTCAGGAGTATGATTACCCCTCGTTTTTCTTTTTTTTTTGCATATATTTGCTAAGCCTAAAAAGGCTCATTTTCAGCTCCTTAAATCATCGTCATTATCCTTTTCATTTAGGCTTGGAGCTCTAATAAGTATCTCATTGGGATCTGTTGGTTTTATAGGTAGAGTGCAGCAGTGACCTACACAATTTTTTTTTTTTTTTGTCTTTTGTTGTTTTATGGTCACGCCCGTGGCATGTGGAGGTTCCCAGGCTAGGGGTTTATTTGGAGCTACAGCTGCTGGCCTGCACCACAGCCACGCGGGATCCAAGCCACATCTGCAACCTACACCACAGCTCACGGCAATGCTGGATCGTTAACCCACTGAGCAAGGCCAGGGATCGAACCCGCAACCTCATGGTTCCTAGTCGGATTCGTTTCCGCTGCGCCACGATGGGAAGTCCAACCTACCCTCAATTTTTAATAGCCTGTTATGTTAGCAGCATCATGGAAGCAGGGTTTAATTGTCACCTGGTGACCTGCAGCAGTTCCCAACCTGTTTTCGTGATTTATTTTTATTCAGTGGGTCTTTACTGGACAGTTTTCTGTTATTTTATGATTTCTGCTTTAATTTATGACTCAGACATCCGAAAAACCCTTTTCCAAATCACCTCTAATTAGCTGTAGTTTCCGTCTTGCTGCTCCTCTGTGCCTTGTATTCTAACCAGACGTGGCCATTGACTGTCAGTCTTCAGAAAACACCTCTGGATCATGTTTCCCCCTTAATCAGGATTCCCTCTTACCTGTCAAAGACTGCACTCCACATTCAGGCATTAGTAACTTCTCAGAATGAGTGGATAGTTGAGTGTCATCTTTGTTTAGGGCATGCATCTGAGTTTAGATGAGAATTCAGAGAGAGATAAAGTCCCGGAATCGGGGGACTTATTGTTTATTTTATCTTGATGGACTTCTCATCGGTTCAGGAGATAGTATTGTAAATGTGGACACAAGAGAGTAGCACAGGCGTTAAGTGCTGTCGGAAACCAAGGAAAAGAGAGCACAGTAAATGTGTGGGACGGGGCCGTTTTCAGGTCAGGGATGGGACTTGTACTGTGCCTTGAAAAAGAAGTTGAGTGTTAGTAAGGCAGCCATCTTTGCTTGGCCTCACATTTCCCGGGCAGAGGGACCTCCGCTGGAAAGGGAGTGACTTATTTGATTGTTGAACTGGGGGAAAGGACTGAAGACCCTCAGCTCAGCACCTGCAGGCGGTCTGTTCAGAGTCAACCCGACTTGGCCTTGCTGGGGTAGCTGGGGGCTGGCCAGCTGTGCCAGTGACTCTGGGAAGGTCAGGCTGATTCTTGCTACCGGCCCACAGCCGTTTCCTCTTGTTGGCTTCATCAGTGATATGGAGGTGTCCTGACCCCCGTTTCTCTGTTGGGTGAATGAAGGGGTGGAAGGACCTGGTGGAGTTGTGGGCCATGCACACGAGTGGATGAGCACTGTCGTTAGTTTGGGGCAGTGAGAGAGCCAAGCTGGAGGGGAGACTGAGCCAGGCTGTGTGGGCTGCAAAGTGTGCCGTTTATTCCTTAGGCTGAGGACCCATTCAGGTGTTCTGAATGCTTTCAGTGTGCATGAATCTGATAGTGCTATAGAATGCATTGTTGTCTGTACACCTAACTTAAATTTTTTTTTTTTTTTATTAGGCTTTTTCCTTTAAGGCTTCTTCAGTTGAGGTTCATGGAACTTCTGGTTTTGAAAGTTCTGAAATAAGATGTCATGGAATAACCCTGAAATAACATGTAGGGTCTTTTAAAGGGGTTATCTTTCAAAAAGGGGTTAAGAGCGGCTGTTGAACACCTCTGTGAACTGTGTAGTTACAGGACATCTAGGAAGGGAATTTCAGATTTCACCAGTAAATGTGATGTTTCTTTGGATTGTTTTGTGATGTCTTTATCATATTACAGAAGTTCCTTTCTGTACCTAAGTTTGCTAAAAGCTCCTTTGATTTATTTGTTTATTTAACTTTATCTTTGTAGGGCTGTACCTGCAGCATATGGAGGTTCCCAGGCTAGGAGTCGAATCGGAGCTACAACTGCCAGCCTACACCGCAGCCATAGCAACATGGGATCTGAGCTGTGTCTGGGACCTACACCACAGCTCATGGCAATGCCAGATCCTTAACCCACTGAGAGAGGCCAGGGATTGAACCTGTGTCCTCATGGATGCTAGTCAGATTCGTTTCCTCTGAGCCACAACAGGAACTCCTAAAACTCCTTTTAAAAACAATGAATTGATGTTGAGTTTCATCAAATAGTTCTCTGCATTGTATTCTGAGAAACATCCTGCACAGATGTTTCTCCTTTGATTTATCAGTGTGGTGACTTGTATTAATTGAGCTCTAAAGTTAAAACAGTTTTGTATTCTTGGGGTAAAGCCAGCTTGGTGGTGATGGATTAACTTTTTTATAGATTGTTGAATTCACTTTGCTAATTTCTTGTTTAGGACTTTTACATTCAATTTTGTGAGATTGACCTGCAGTTTTTCCTTCACGTGAAAATGTGTAAATGTTTTCTGTGACTCTTTGAAGGTACAGAGTGAATCCATGCATTGAAAAAAAAAAAAAGACCCAAAAACATCCAGTATTGGAAATAATACATGCTGTGTGATAATTAAATAGGTAAAAAAAAATCAATAAATACAAAAAGTAGGAGCTAGAAAATGGAAGTGTTTTTTTAACCTTGGACACCTAGTTCCCCTGGCAATCTGTTATCAGAGGTTGTGTGTCTGTGTGTCTGTACATACCGCCTTGCCCATAAATGTTGCATATTCTACATATTGTTTTCCACTCTGCTCTCTTAAAATATCTTGCAGATTGTTCTTGTACAGCGCATAAAGTCTTCCTCATTCTTAATGTTTCTATAGTGTTTCCTTGTATTTCAATATAGTTAACTAGGCCTTGTTGATACATTTGTTTCTCATATTTTGTTGAAATGAACATCATTTCACCTTCTTGGCATGTAGATTTTTTGTGTGTGGAATCAATTCCTACAAGTAGAGTTGCTAAAGGCTATGTTTTTCAGATTTTGACAGAAATAGTCACGTTATCTTTCAGGTACCATTATAGCCCAACACCGCATGGGCTCGCCCTGGCAGACCTCGGAAGTGTCCTGGCCTAGGCCGCTCTACACTGCGTGGGTCACCTGCACGTCCACCACGTGCAGGTGCGTTCCTTGTTAACTTTGTGATCTCAGGAGCTTTGGCAAGCAGGGCTTTCCTGCTAGAGAGCCTCACGAGAGCCTTGGAAAGCACGGTGTGTTCTAAAGGATTACTGTAGGAGTGAGAGGGTGTCCCCTAAATGCCCAGATCAGGAGTGGAGTTCAGTCTGCCTACCTCACTCCTCTTTTCTCCTCGTGACTTTCCCTTTCCAGGCCGTAGTGGAGGCGTGGAAAGCAGCAGCAGGTGCTGGCTTCTGTCTGTGATCTCTCCGATGCTAGTGACGGATGGAGACGGCACAGAAGGAGCTCTGGGGGGTTTGGATCCTGCCGAGGCCATTCTTACCTTTGTGTCCCCTGAATTATCAGTTCATTTCTTCAGTTGTGTGCAGTCAGCCACCCTTCTCTCCTGAGGGGTTGTCCTCCCCGTGTTGAAGGGATTGATATGTGTGCTTCAAGAGCGAGCACTCACCTCGTACTGAACTTGAAGTGGCTGCGGTTGTAGTCATGGTTGGGGGTGGGGGTGTGGAGGTGGGGGGAGACTTTTGGTTACCCCCTTGTCATTTTTATAAACAGAACCCTGGTTGCCACCAGAAATAGTGATAAAGCAGTGACCGGGCACTTCGGGGTGGCCTCACCTGGGTGGGCGAGAGAAGATGCGGTGGGGAGGTAAGAGCCAAGCCCTTGGTGGTCCTTTTGTTTTTATCTGTTAATTGTCTCTTTCCTTATTAAAAATAACAGAAGGACAAAAAAGAAACATTTTTAGATCCTGCTGTATAGCTCAGGAAACTCCAATCACTTGTGATGGAACATGATGGAGGATAATGTGAAAAAAGGAATGTGTGTGTGTGTGTATACACGTCACTGGGTCACTTTGCTGTACAGCAGGAATTGACAGAACCTTGTGAATCAACTCTAATAAAAAACAAAGAAAATAATAGAGGGATATATGTAAAGCACTGGTAATTTGCAAGAATAGCCTCAAGTTTACACACCATATTAACCAAAACTGAGAAAATATTAAACTGACCAACAAAACAAAAGAAGCCATCTTCTAAGAAGGACTTGGTTGGTAATTTGGCATAAGGATTTTTCTTCCCTGGTTTTTTTCTAGTGCTTAGACCTCTCTTGTTTAGAAACTTTTAATATGCACCCTCTTTTTTTTTTTTTTTTGTCTTTTTGCCTTATCTAGAGCCACACCCGCGGCATATGGAGGTTCCCAGGCTAGGGGTCTAACAGGAGCTGTAGCTGCCGGCCTTCGCCACAGCCACAGCAACACCAGACCCAAGCCTCATCTGCAACCTATACCACAGCTCACGGCAATGCCGGATCCTTAACCAACTGAGCAAGGCCAGGGATCGAACCCTCAACCTCATGGTTCCTAGTCGGATTCGTTAACCACTGAGCCACTACGGCAACTCCTACACCCTCTCTTAAACCGACTACCAGAGAACTGAATGCCCAAGTCCAGACTGTTTAGCCTGTGCTAGTGCTCATCTGTCTGCCTCTGTAGTGTCCTTGCTTATGAAGGGTGGTCCCTGGGCCAGCAGTTTCCGCCGCTGGGAACGTGTTAGAAATGCAGACTCTCTGCCCCACCCAGCTCTGTGGAGGCGAGCCGGGCGTGTCAGAAGGTGCCCGTGTGTGGAGGCTCAACTCAGGGCCAGGAGCCCTGACCCGTCTCACTCTTCTCAGCCCCGATCCGTCCTGCGGTCAGTTAACTGGCTCACCGTCCTTTTCTGAGCATGTTCTGTGCTTACCTGGGGCCTGCCTGCCTTTGCATGATGTCCTTTCCCCAGAAATGTCCCTTTCTCTCCACTTCCTCTTTCTTTTCTTCCATTCATTCCATTTACTAAGTGTCCAGGAAGTGCCAAGAACCGTGACTTGGATCGGGTTTCAGTCCCTGCCCCCCACTGGTACAGCTCAGGGAAAGCTGCTCTTCTGACCCCAAATTCCCCTCCTAGGAGATTTTCCTGAACTAATTAGAAAAGAATGTAAAGACATGTGTAGAAAGTTGATCACTATAATATTTATGGTAGTAAGAAATCGATAGTTTCTCTTACGGTCATGTGGTAGACGATTCTACATTGACGAAATTAGGATATGTATTACTGAAAGGAGAACATATCAACAAGATTCTTGAGTAAAAATTATGTTATTAAAAATACACACTTAATTCCTGTGATCCAGTGGCTTATCCTTGAGTAAGTAAGAGAGATATGTAAACCAAATAATACAGAAACACCAATGTAATAATAGCAGTAACTGTAACAGTAGCAAGTAACATCTCTTGGACACTTAAAATGTTCCAGACACTGGAACATTTCCACGTGCTTCACATGTTATTTTCCTTTATCCTTTCAGAAACCCTGTAGTGGCAGACTGTTGTTGACTTCAGATGAGGAAATTATGTTATTCCCTTAACATTTCAGTCTTTGCCAATACATGGGTAAAGTTTGGTAGCTTTTGTTTTAATTTGCATTTCACTGATTAACAAGGTTCAGCATCCTTTAATGTATATAGTCGTTTGTATTCACATTTCTCAAGCTGTCTGTTTTTATCTTCTGCCTGTTTCCCTGTTGTGTTTGTCTTTTTCTTATTGCATTTGTTGTATTTTGGATATTTAAATGTATGTTGCAAATATTTACTCCTGAGTCCATGCTTGTCTTTTGCCTTTATGTTGTCCTTTGTAACTTGTCTTTCCTGTTAGATTTGTGGTTGTCATTTTTTATTTTTGATAGTTTCTGCCTGCTGTCAGTTATCCTCCCTAATAACTCTTTGGAGTATTATAAGAGTTAGAAAATACAGAGTTCTCATTATGGCTCAGTGGGTTAAGAAACCTGACGTAGTCTCTGTGAGGATGTGGGTTGGATCCCTGGCCTCGCTCAGTGAGATAAGGATCTGGCATTACCGCAAGCTGCAGCACAGGCTGAAGACACGGTTTGGATCTGGTGCTGCTGTGGCTGCGGCGAAGGCCTGTAGCTGCAGTTCCGATTTGACCCCTAGCCTGAGAATTTCCATGTGCCGCATGTGTAGCTGTAAAAAGAAAAATAAAATAGGAAGACAGCAATGATACTTACCCCAACTATCCATTTTTAAGAACCCCAGGGGGCTGTCTTGAATAATGCATGTCTTTTTAATTACATGGATTTTGAGTTGTGTACTTTGACTGTTCTGAAAGTCTGCTTTCTGTGTTCTGAATATGGGTTTGCTAGAGTATGGTGTTTCAAGTAAAGGAAGTGTTATTTAATAATACCGCTCCTTACGTTTTTAATTAATTTGCTCTTGTACAGAAGATGAGTTTTCTCAGCTTCCCCAAGCAAAACTAGAGCTCTGTAGTCAGAGACCCATCGGTGGTCTTTGTTCATGAATTTATGTGAGCTCTAAACCTCAGTTGCAGGTTTAAGTAAATAAAGTCTATAAGGAATCTCTGACTTTCATATGCGAATTCTAAAACTTTATGATTTAATTATTTGGATCTCTGCTTTTGTTTTTCCACAGAAATTAGAAGTTTCCAGGCTTCTAGCAAGCCCAAACAAGCATTCTTAAAATTAACCCTTAATACTTGGCAAAGCGCTAAATATTCTTTGAATTCGACCCCCAAAATATAGTTTTATATTCCAATTATAGGTGTAAAAATAGAACAAGCTTCTAATCTTCAGATGCTCAGGAGATCAGGCTGTGGGATGTGTGGGTGGGAGGGGTGTATGGGAAACGTCTTTAAAACTATAAAGGTGAAGAAAGCTTTGGTGAATCATTATTCTCCCATGTGCCATATTTAAGAACAAGAACAAAGGTAATTTGCAACCACTCCTTATTCTTTAGCTCACGCGCCGTCTGTTGAAAATCCAGTGTTTGTGAGGATGACTTGGCCCGAGTGTAGCGAGGGCATTTCCTCGTGCTGTATTCTTTGCGTGGCTTGAGTCCAAAAGTTAATAACTTTATGACTGATAGCACCGTTTTCACTCACTGCGCAAATTTAAAGCCGTTGTTAAACTAACAGCTTTAACACCGGTTGTAAAATGCCCAGTGTAAGCCAGAAACCCTACCAGTACCTTTTCCTGGGTGTTTGTAATGTGGTTTGTGTTGTAAGGATGGTGGAAATGGCCTAAGAAGAAGGGGCTTTTGTTCCTGTCTGTTGGCTGTCCTGCAGTTCCTTTGTCTACTTGGTGGGCTCGCCTGTGTACCACAGAGAGCTCCAGAATAGTAGCTCTGAAACTTCAGTACACCTAAGGGTGCTAGAGGAGTTAGGTGAAAAATCAGCTTCTCCTGTGCTGCTGCAGAAGCCTGATTCCGGGGCCCCAGGAGCCCGGCAGCCTGTGCGGTATCCCCATGCACCAGCGCCAGGCAGCAGAAACACTGCTCTGGAGTGTCTCACTCCTCCTGCGTTGTTTCTCAGGTATGAGTCACGACAAGACGGCCCTAGGATCCCTTGCTTGTGTGTGTGAGGCTGGTGAACTCTGTCAGGGCACCAACCACAGCTTGATGGCCCGAAGAGGTAATTGGCCAAATGGAACCTAGATTTACTTTTAACCTGTAGACGTAAGCAGTTTGTTTCTGAGAAGTATACTCATTTTGGCTAATGATGTTTGCGTCTGTAAAAGCTAAACATGTTAAAGGGGTACATTTTAGTATTGCAGGTAGTGTGCTTCAGTTTAAGGAAAGGAGATCTTCTGACATCAAAATCCAGATCACTTGGTCAGTTTGGACCTTTTACATGTATGCATTTTGCCTTTTAGGGCCCACTGGAGGCATATGGAAGTTCCCAGGCTAGGGGTCGAATTGGAGCTATAGCAGCCGGCCTACACCACAGTCACAGACACAGCAACATGGGATCCAAGCTGCCTCTGTGACCTACACCACAGCTCACAGCAACTCTGGATCCTTAACCCACTGAGCAAGGCCAGAGATCTAACCCGCATCCTCATGGATACTAGTTGGGTTCTCTTCCACTGAGCCACAAGAAGAACTCCAGTACCTTTTACATATTGACTGCCCATCAAGACTTGCCTGAAGCTGGTATGGTGGGCGATCATCCGTGGGAAATCGGTCAAGTGCTTTGCCAGGACCCTTTGGAAAATATATCATTCCTGGTCACTAGCACCCACATAATACATTTCACTTTCCTATATCGTTTTAAATTAAAATTAAAAATTTCTTCAAGGCTGTCGATAACTAGTATTATTGGTCTGAAAATCGACTTAGAATAGTTTGTTAAATTTCTGTTTTCAGGACGCTGGGCTGTGATCTCTTTGGTGTCCTTCTTTATACCTTGGCGCAGTGGATGCGTGTTCTGTGGATTCTGTTGGGGCAGGCTCCCACACATCTCTTTGTGAAAGACATGGTGTGGACGGCCAGGGTTGCAGTGCTCGCATCATCGGGTCGGGGCTCATGTCCTGCGGGCAGAGCCAGAGGCTTCCCAGAGGCATGACCTGACTCCTCTGACTCTCTTTACACCAAACTCACAGTCATTTGCTGTTTGCAAGAGGGGCATGTGCTTGGAAATCATTTGCTTTGATCTCAAATTCACAGTTCGGTGGGCTGTATATTTTCTTGTAGAAATTAATGCCATAACATTTCATGTATACTTTTCATTGACTTTCAGAATGTTTGTATTTGCCCAGAGGCACTCTTTCCTCCCTCTGTGCTGTAATATTCTCCATCCACCCATCCATCCAGTGGAGAGATGATTTATACTTTGTATATGTAGAAATTGATTTATCTGATCACTCACCCAGCTTCTTTGAGGAGAAGAAAATCATGGCTGGTGTTCTTACCTTAATCAAGAACAGCCTTTAGCCTGTCTTATTACAAAATCCAGTTCTAGGTATTACTTTGTTTCAGTAAAATACATAGCTGCTGCCAGACCTGCCTTTCAAGTTAGGGGAAATCAGTGTGGCAAACGAGGCAAAAAGACACAGCACTTAGCACTCACCTGGAATTCAGGTAGCACCTGTTTTCCCTTCTTGTCAAAGTGTCAGGTGACGTGTGGCCAAGCTCGAGAGTGAAGTGCCCATTGTGGCTCCGTGGTAACGAACCCCACTAGTATCCGTGAGGACTCGGGTTCGATCCCTGGCCTTGCCAAGAATCTGGCGTTGCTGTGAGCTGTAGTGTAGGTTGCAAATAAGGTTTTGGATCTGGTCTTGCTGTGGCTGTGGTGTAGTTGGACAGCTGTAGCCCCCCCCCAAAAAAAAACCCAAAACACACACACACACACACACACACACACACACACACACACGAGAGCGGATTTAACTTTGTTTGAAAAGTTAGTGGAATTGTTTGAAATAACTGCAGATATTTTCATATTTTCAAAGCTTAGATTTCGGTGAATTATCCTGATAACTTATTTTTCATTTATGTAATTTGTGGTATTTCTGCCAAGGTTTCAAGGCTTTTTGAAGGTTGCTGAGTTTATAAAGACTCAGCAAAAATATTTATGAACACTTACTGTGAGCCAGTGTTGTTAGAACCTGCCTTCCTTCTCTGTTTGGAGTAAGCAGAGGAGCATCTGAGAATGTTGTTATTCAAAGTCTGGTTGATTTCCTCGGGGGAATCCTTACTATGCTGAGCTGACTTTTCTGTGGCTTTCCAGCCTTCCCTTGTGTTACCCAACTTCAGTCCTTAGGTGCTCTTGGTGTGTGGAAAGCTCCAGCCTCCTGGGTGAGAACCGAAGTGGGGGTCTGTAGCAAGTCAGGAGGTGTGTTCTGAGGCTTACACACGTGTGCTTTTCTTTTTAAATCCTGGACCTTCATAGTATCTGTTTCGTTTATCAGTTTTGAACATTCTTATTAATATTAAAGATTATCAGAAGCACACAGGTCCAGAGCCTGAGGAAGGCAGCAAGGTGGGTAACAGGCAGGGAACGCGACAGGCAGGAGGAAGGCTTCGGCCACTGCGTCTGTACACTTGTGGACCAATTTCTCGCCCTCTGTCGTTACTGATAATGAAAAGGTGGGAAAGGCAGAGGATGTATTGTGAGCTCGTACTATGCGATTTCTGGTTTTCTTTCCAGGCCTTTCTTTGAAGCTCTCTATGCTCTAGTTCCTCGGGGTCTTAGTCACTAGAAAGAGCAGTCAGGAACACGTGATCCCAGCGTCTTACGTTTGATTTATGGGAGGCTTTGCTAACAAACGAATGCTTAGCATCTAGTTTCTTTTCTTTTCTTTGTCTTTTTGCCTTATCTAGGGCCGTACCCGCGGCATATGGAGGTTCCCAGGCTAGGGGTCTAACAGGAGCTGTAGCCGCCGGCCTTCGCCATAGCCACAGCAATGCTGGATCCGAGCTGCGTCTGCAACCTGCACCACAGCTCACGGCAACGCCGGATCCTTAACCCACTGAGCAAGGCCAGGGATCGAACCCGCAACCTCATGGTTCTTAGTCGGATTCGTTAACCACTGAGCCATGAGGGGAACTCCAGCATCTAGTTTCCTAGCCCCTACCTTTGTATGTCATGCTCCCCTCTCCCCACAACACACACAAAAGTGATTCTCACCATCTGTGATAAGCCATGTAATATACGGCGAATAAGCCAGGGCAGTTGCCATTCCCAGAAGGAGCGTATGACCCTCCCATTTGGTAAGAAGATGACTGTAAAATGGGTCCAGGATGCAGACTGTCACAGGGAGAGGCCTCTGAGTTGGCCGGAGGCCTCTTCCGTACACTGCCTCTGAGTTGCACGTGCGTCAGCAGAAGGCCGCGTGGCGACTCTTGTCTCTGCCCTGCCACCCCCACCCCACCCCGTGAGGCTGCCCTCTGTGCCTGGAGGAGCGGCCGGACCCCACCTGCGCTTCCCAGGGGACTGTGCTGTCAGGAATGGGCTGAGTGGTGGACAGCAGCTGCTGGGAAAATGAGAATGCGCCTCCAGGGGCTTTTAGAAAGGCGGTGAATTCAGCTCTTGTCTCCGTGCTCACACGGTTGAAACAGCTGGCAGCGGGGCCGGCCGGCGCTGCCCGCCGCATCCTCTCCTCGGCCTGCTGGTGCGTTCCTGCTTTGCACTTCGGTTTCTCACCTCTAGAAGTGAAGGGCTGGATGTTCTGTTACTCTTTTTGTCTCCCGGCTGTTTTTTGGCCTCTTTCTGCTCTGGTGAGCAGAGGCTTTCTCTCTGTCCCGATTTTACTTGGTTCCTGTTGCTGGCTTTTAGAATATCTGTCCACTTAGCCTGTCAGGGGAGTAGGGGCTGGTTGTAGGGAATTGTAAATTTCGTGGGCCATCGCTGGTGTTTTTTTCAGTAGTTTTTTGTGCAGCATATGTCAAATACATTTTTAAGGGGAAATGCTGTACATGACAGGATTTGAATCTCTTTCTTTCTAGCCAGGTAAGCTGAAGCAATGGATAAGTTTGTTTCTCAGCGGTACAGATTTCTTAATTATATTGGAAAAGCAAAGTATACTTGGAGGAACTGCAATAACAAAGAGAAATACAGGTGGAATAACAGTTATTCATTAAGGCTCGGGGTTATTTCATTAACATCTCGTTTGTACTTGAGAGCAGCAGAGATTTACTTGTAGAGAAAGTACGACTGGGAACTCATGGCTTTTTTTTTTTTTTTTTTAAGTTAGATATGGAAGTAAACATAGATGTACAAGTGTGTATTTGTAGCTGTATTTTCTGTGTGTCTGCATTGATTTCCTGTGGCTGCTGTAACAAAGTACTGCAAAGCTGATGGCTTAAAACAACAGAAATTTATTCTCTCACATCTCTAGAGGGAGGAACCTGAAGTGAATTTTATGGGCTAAGATCAAGGTGCCAGCAGGGCAGTGGTTTCTGAGCTCCTTACAGCTGCAGCCTTCTGTGACTGCATTCTGTGACTCTTAGCTCTTCCTCTAGCTTTTTTTTTGGTATTTTTAGAGCCTCAACCATGGCATATGGAGGTTCCCAGTCGAGTGGTTGAATCAGAGCTGTAGCTGCCAGCCTACACCACAGCCCACAGCAACGCGGGAACCGAGCCGTGTCTGCGACCTACACCACAGCTCATGGCAACGCCGGATCCTTAACCCACTGAGAGAGGCCAGGGATCGAACTTGCATCCTCATGGATATTAGTCAGGTTCGTTAACCGCTGAGCCACAAGGGGAACTCCTTTTTTTTTCGTTTGTTTTAGGATTTTATTTTTTCTATTATAAGTGATTTACGTTGTTCTGTCAATTTCTGCTGAACAGAAAAGTGACCCAGTCATATTCATATACACACACACACACACACACACATATATATACACATTATCTCACACCATCCTCCATCACACTCCATCACAAGTGACCAGATATAGTTCCCTGTGCTGTACAGCAGGAACTCATTGCTTATTTACTCCAAATGCGATAGTTTGCATCTACTAAGCCCAAACTCCCAGTCCATCCCACCCCCTCCCCATCGGCAACCCCAAGGCTGTTGTCCAAGTCCATGAGTTTGTTTCTTTTTGTAGAAAGGTTCATTTATGCCGTATATTAGATTTCAGATATAGGTGATATCATATGGTATTTGTCTTTCTCTTCCTGACTTACTTCACTTAGTATGAGTCTCTAGTCCATCCATGTTGCTGCAAGTGTCATTATTTTGTTCTTTTTTTATGGCTGAGTAGTATTCCATTGTATATATACCACATCTTCTTAATCCATTCATCTATCGATGGACATTTAGATTGTTTCCATGTCTTGGCTACTGTGAACAGTGCTTCAGTGAACATACGGGTGCATGTGTCCTTTTCAGTGAAAGTTTTGTCCAGATATATGCCTAGCAGTGGGATTGCTGGGTCATATGGTAGTTCCATATTTAGTTTTATGAGGTGCCTCCTTACTGTTTTCCATAGTGGTTGTGCCAATTTACGTTCCCACCAGTAGTGCAGGAGGATTCCCTTTTCTCCACACCCTCTCCAGCATGTTATTTGTTGACTTTTTTTTTGGTTTGTTTTTTAGGGCTGCACTAGTAGCACGTGGAGCTTCCCAGGCTAGGAGTCGAATCTGAGCTAAAGCTGCCTGCCTATGCCACAGCCATAGCAATGCGGGATCTGAGCCATATCTGCCACCTACGCCGCAGCTCATGGCAACGTCAGATCCTTAACCCAGTCAGCGAGACCAGGGATCAAACCCGCAACCTCATGGTTGCTAGTCGGATTCGTTTCCTCTGCGCCACGATGGGAACTCCTACGTGTGTCATTTTTAATGGCTGTATAGCATTCTGTCAAGGAGATATGTCATAACCGTTTTCCTGTTGGTTGATTTGCTCTATGATGTACTTTTATGATAGATTTTTAATATTGTCATTGTTTTGTTCTCATTTTGCAGGCAGAGACGTTTGTTTGGGTTAATAACGCATCAGCACATTCCCAGAGTGTTGCCAAGGCCAAATATGAATTTTTATTTGGCAGACCTGAAGAGAAAACTCCAGACACTAGTAAGTATTTCCCTACGTCCTTCTTTCCAGTAACGGATACGAAGCACCACTGAAATTTCAAATCTCAGAAGTGAGAATTCTTGAAGCCAAGGAGAGACTTGAATTTACCTAGACCAGGCTGCTAGAATCACATCCTATATTTCTGAATTCTACCTCTGAGGAAGATGTAGAATTACTTGATGCATAATTAAAGCGAACAGGTTTCACAGAGGTAGAAAGGCAGCAGTGCAGCTGGAGAAAGAACACTCCATCAGTAAGTGATAAAGGGGATACTAGCGTGTCTTGAGTCGGAGGCAGATAAGGGATACTGCATGTAGTTGGGAGCCTGAGCTCTTGCGTGTGAATTGTGGCCTTGCAACTTATGGGATGTGCAACCTTGAGTAAGTCATCTAAGCTATTTTTGCTTTAGTTTTTTAATCTGTAGAATGGGATCGTAATGATTCACGTTTCAGAATTCTTTTGAGTAGTAAGTAAACATATGCAAAGATCTCAGAACCGTGCTTGGCGTGTAGTAAATGCTATGAAAGTGTGTGCTGCTGTCATTATCTGTTGTGGTGATGGTCATCGTCATGGTCCTGACCTTTGAGGCTGACCTTCAGAAGTGCAGTCCTGACTTCCTCAGCTCCGTCGTGTCTGATGCTGGTTTCTGTTTTGGGTGGGCGAGGAGTGTGACCTGCCGTGGCTGTGGTTCCGGTGAAGAAGTCGAACGGTCACTGTGCAGTTTTACCTGTGGGTTAGATGGGATTATATAAGGGGCTTCATGTATTTGAGGACAGCAAGAATGCAGTGTATATATTCAGCCGTTTAATAACTCCTTTTACCTTAATAGTGAATATTTATTTGATATTTCAGTAGTTGCGGACTCACAATGAAGTATAAAACAGCTAAATTATTTTTTTAAAATGATTCTTCTTTTACCACAATTTCTTTCTTTTTTCTTTTCTTTTTTTTCAGGGGCTACACCCGTGACATATGGAGGTTGCCAGGGTAGGGTCTGATTGGAGCTACAGCTGCCAGCCTACGCCACAGCCACGCCAGATCCTAGCCGTATCTGTGACCTACACCACAGCTCACGGCAACGCTGGATCCTTAACCCCCACTCAGTGAGGCCAGGGATCGAACCCGCAACCTCATGGTTGCTCGTCAGATTCGTTTCCACCGCACCACAATGGGAACTCCTATCACAATTCTTAATTTGCTATTTATTATGTAGTATAAATACCTAACATTATGGGCTTTAGATGTGGGGCACTTAATCATTTGTTCGTTATTTCTCAGATAGGGAATACTGACTGTCATCACCTCAGGGCTGTTTAAAGTACTTCTTGGCACAGCCTTAACTTTGAATACCACATTGTGATTGTGCGCTAATCAAGTTTTTTTTTTTTTTTTGTCTTTTTAGGGCCGCACCCGGGGCATATGGAAGTTCCCAGGCTAGGAGTCGAATTGAAACTACAGCTGCCAGCCTATGACACAGCCACAGCAATGCGGAATCCAAGTCGCATCTGTGACCTGCACCAGAGCTCACGGCAACGCTGGATCCTTAACCCACTGAGCAAGGCCGGGGATTGAACCCGAAACCTCGTGGTTGCTTGTCAGATTCGTTTCCTTCGAGCCACACAGGGAACTTTTCCTTTTTTTTTTTTTTAACTTTGATAAACATGATTCTTACTTCTATGTAGAGAAAATGTCACATGTCTGCATAGTCCTTTGACTTCTTTGTGGATGTGTCTGCGTCTTCCTTACTCATACGTTTTGAGTAGTTTTCCCAGTTTACCTGAGGTGATTAAAAAAATGACATTTTAAGCCTTCTGTTCCGTATTTGCCATGTAGAAATGGCTGGTATTTGTTTCTAGTGTGTTGCTGTTTTTGCAGGCGTGCACGTATGCATCCATTTTTTAAAGAAATCTATTTTAATGAACACTCACTATGTGCTGGTCACCTGCGCCGGGCAGGTCAGGGGCAGGGAGGAGGTGGGGACTGGGGGCTGATGAACTGGTTTCCCAGAGCTCTGAGAGGCAGAGTCGTTCCTGTGGAACTGGGACCCCAGCGTGCAGCATAGATGGGGCAGAGGTCCAAAGTGCCTCGTCATGTGACATCTAGACGTGGGCACAAACTGGGCTTGGGCTGGTGGACCCCCCACCATTGAGTTAACTGCTAAAGTAAGTGCAAGCCACACGAGGGACCCCTTCACAGCCCAGAACATATTAATAAATAAATCAGTGGCCCCCAAATGGGTGAGCTCAAAATAAAGGAGTATAAACTACGGAAAGTAAGGATCTTCCCCGAGAGGGACAGTCAGCATACACAGCAAACAGGGAAGTCAGGATGCAGAGAACCAGGGAATATTCTGAAACTGTAACAGGTTTGTTTAAAAGATAAAAGAGGAAAAGAAACAATATGTTAAAAGGGGGAAAGTGTGAAGCTGAGACATGTATATATGAACAAAAACCAAATTTAGCCTGTAGAAAATGAAAAATATAGATAGTGACATTAAAAAGACACAGTGGTCTGGGTCATTGCACATTATTGGGTTTACTTTTGGTGGGAAATGATGAACTCTTTCCTGATCTCTGCTTTTTTATTTCTCCCATCTTCCCAAATGTTATCTGTAGAAAAGTGAAAAGAAGAAAAAAAAAAACAGCATTCATAATTCCAGGCCCTGTGCTTTCATTTTGGCAACACTGACTTCAATTTTTTTGATGTATGTCTCAGCTTCCAAAGTGCACACACATTTCTTAGTTATTCAGTAAACATACAGGTCGTTTCTTTTTGCCAGGCATTTTTCTAGGTCTTGGGGGACGAAACTGAACTAAAATCCCCTTTTAACAAACTGCTTAGCAAAAATCGTTGCTGTCCCCAGTCTCTGTGGCCCCTGAGTGTCCCCTCCCACGCCCTCTTCTGCATAGCATAGCACTGTCCCACGTTTAATAGGGGGGGAAGTGCACTGGTTAGCTTTTATTCCCTCAGATGAGGCATTTGTTTTTTAAATATTAATTTTAAGTTTTTATTATCAAAATAATACATGTATAATCCAAAAAATATGACCTTTACTAAAGTATGTGTGTCCCTTCCTCCCTGCTTTCTCCCCTGAGTGGTAGTGGCTTTTGACCGTTGCTGTTTTCTCCTACTCTTTCTTTTTCCTTCTACTTTTGATGTTTTTAAAAAAGCTTTAGCGGTAGCTGCCGTATAGATGCTATGCTTAAAAATATCTATTCTATAATAAGAAAAATGCTGGATTTGGCTCACCGCCCCCCCCCTCCAGTTGTAGGGCCACACCTGAGGCATGTGGAAGCTCCCAGGCTAGGGGTCAAATCGGAGCTGCAGGTGCTGGCCTATACCACAGCCATAGCAACATGGGATCTGAGCTGCGTCTGCAACCTACACCACAGCTCATGGCAGTGCCGGATCCTTAACCTGCTGAGCAAAGGCCAGGGATCGAACCCAAGTCCTCATGGATACTAGTTGGGTTTGTTACCACCGTACCACCGTGGGAACTCCCACAGGTTGTGTTCTTATTTTTAGTTTTTCACTTGGTTGCACTTACGGTTTTTAAATCTCAGGACACTCTTGTGGAAGGTGAGAAGGCAGTGTCTCTGTAGCCACCTGTCTGTCCTTCCCCAGACTCAGCCTCCCTGCTTCTCACCGTTACTTTGATGAGGCCGGAGTCATTTGCATACTGTTCTGTTTCTACCAGAGAGCAAAGTCTTTGGTGCTTTCACTACAGGTTGATTCTAAACACTTAGAACCTGGCACCAGCATTTATGGAATGGAATCCAGGTGGTGCAGTGGGAGCTGAAGTGAAAGCAGCGAGGCCTTTTTCTGTGGCCTCCGCTGCTCAAGGGGTGGGGGGTGAGGGCAGAGCCCAGGAGAGCAGGGGTGAGAAGGAGTGAGGGGAACAGTAAGATTTGTGACAAGCAGTTTGTTTTCATCTTGGGGACCTTCTTGCCACAAGTTTTCTAGGCCTCTGTCCAGCTGTTGCCCTTGGACTGTGACACAGCTCTTCATTGCGTTCATTCTTCATCTGATGTCTTGTATCTTGGATTTCATGCTTCATTCATGGAATATTTTTTTGGCTAGAGTATATCCTTTAGTAATGCTTTCCAAGATGCTTTGGGATTGGTAAAATTGC
Organism: Catagonus wagneri; assembly: GCA_004024745.2. Taxonomy (NCBI): domain Eukaryota; kingdom Metazoa; phylum Chordata; class Mammalia; order Artiodactyla; family Tayassuidae; genus Catagonus; species Catagonus wagneri. The sequence continues at coordinate 1,850,203 of PVHT021183523.1, read as the reverse complement.
TAAGGCTTTGTGTGTCTGGAAGTGGAAATTTTATCTTAGGCCTCATCGCTTACTCCCTTGGAATAGACTCTAGGTCCTGCTCCCTCCTTCAGAACCCTGAAGGCATCCCTCACTTTTCCTTGGCCGGCCTTGATGCCTCCGATGCAACTCTTACTTAGGTTTCCTCCCCCGTGTGGGTCTGCTCTCACTCTAGATACTGCTGGAGTCTCTGGGCCCAGCCTTCTGGCCTGCCGGGAGACTTACATTTTTAATTGTGCTTCCTGTGCACTTGCTGAGCCCTTGGAGTAATATCTTGGCCCTGGAAATATTTGTTGTATTGTTTTTTTATTATCCCTCTTCCATTTTTATTTTATTTTATTTTTATTTTTTGCTTTGTAGAGCCTCACCCATGGCATATGGAGGTTCCCAGGCTAGGGGTCGAGTTGGAGTTGGAGCTGCCAGCCTGCACCACAGCGACACCAGGTTTGAGCCACATCTGCGAACTGCACCATAGCTCAGGGCAACACCGGATCCTTAACCCACTGAGCGAGGCCAGGGATTGAACCTGCGTCCTCATGGATCTCAGTCAGATGCATTTCTGCTGCGCCACAATGGGAACTGCCCCCCTCCATTTAAAATTTTTTTTTTGCTTCTTTTTAAGGGCTGCACCCGTGACATACAGGGTTTCCCATTCTAGGGGTCAAATTGGAGCTGTAACTGCCGGCCTACACCATGTAAACTGCCAGCTCACGGCAATGGTGGATCCTTGACCCACTGAGCAAGGCCGGGGATCGAACCTTCGTCCTCATGGATGCTAGTCAGATTTGTTAACCTCTGATCCACAATGGGAACGCCCTTAAAATGGTTTCTATGTATGAGATTCCTACTACATGGATGTTGGTTCTTCTGGATTGGATTAATCTTCTATGTCTCAATTTTTCTTTCCTTTTTAAAAATGTCAGCTTCTGTTTCTTCTAATAAAATTTTCATTTTGATGACGGTATTTATAATTTTGAGAGTTTGTTCCCATTCTCTGATTACAGTTTTCACTGTGGTCTGTTCTCTTACGGATGCATTATCATTTGAATCTCTCTAAAGAATGAATTAGAATTTTTCTTCCACGATTGCCTTTTGGTTCCTGACTTTCTGCTTCATCGGGGTCGGTTTTGTTTCATTAAACTTGGGACCGTCTCTTGGAAGGTACCGTTTCCCCTCTAATGTCTGTTGGAGTTTGTTTTTCTGTTCACGTGCGTGAGAGAAAGACAGGTGCCGACAGCGGTCAGTGAGCATCTCTCTGTGGCGTGAAGCAGCTCTTCCCTCCTGAGGGGGGGGGAGGTGAGGGGAGTGGCTGGGCACACAGCCTTTGAGACCCGGGCTGGGTGCTCAGAGCCAGCGGGGGGTGAGGTGGGGGGTGGGGGAGGGCCAGCATGGGGAACCTTTCCGGGTCTAGGGATGATTCTTCAGTTAATCGTGGTGACATCTCTTCGGCGTCCCCTCCCAGTAACAGTCGTCTGCTGACTCTGGGCTCTGAGCATCTCTGGCTCTGCCATTTGGGGTAACTGAGGCCTTCTGGGTTAGCCCGGAGTTGTGACTTCTGCTGTATCTGGTCTGCGGTTAAACTCCCATTCCTTTTAGTCTCACAGACTTACATCTCTGCCCTAATAGTGCTCCTCTCGTTCTCAGTGCTGTTATGAATTTGTTTTCTTTGGAAATGTGTTGTTTTTATTTTAATAGGAGAAGGAGCGGAGGCGAACCCTGAAAGCCTGAATGCCCTTTTTTTTTTCCCTCCAGTTTTATAGAGATGTAATTGACAGGTAGCCCTGTGTAAGTTTAAGGCGTATGGAAGCAGTGTGACGATCGATGCGTGTGCATTTGTGAAATGAGCTCATCCGTCACCTTGCATAAAGTACCTGGTTTTCATGGGTTTTATTTTTTGGTGAGAACATTTAAGATTGGTTCTCTTAGCTAATTACAAATAATACACTGTTGTTAACTATAGTCACCATGCTATACTTTATATCCCCGAACTTACTATTTTTGATTGTTTTGAGAGTTAAGTTTTTTTCTTTTTTTGTGTTTTGTCATTTTAGGGCTGCACCTGCAGCATGTGGAGGTTCCCATGCTACAGCTGCCAGCCTACGCCACAGCCACAGCCACGCCGGATCCTTAACCCACTGAGCAAGGCCAGGGATCGAACTCGCAACCTCATGGTTCCTAGTCAGATTCATTTCCACTGAGCCACGATGGAACTTCGAGAGTTAAGTTTTATTTGGGGTGAAATTAGGACTTAAGCCTAGGAGACAGCATCTCAGGTCGCCCTATAAACTGCTCCCACTAATCTTTTAACTGGACCATTATAGCTTTGACTAACATCTCCCAGTCTCCCCTTCCGCAGTCCCGGTAACCACCATTCTGCTGTTTCGGGGTTGACTGTTTAGATTCCACAGAGGAGTGAGATCATGCAGTGGTTTGGCTTCCTCTGTCTGCCTGATCACTTAGCATAATGTCCTCAGGGTGTATCCACGTGGCTGCACATGGCAGGATTTCCTTCTTTCTCGAGGTTGTGTAATATTTCATTGTATGTACACATTTCCTTTATCCACTCATCCGTCTGGGAACACTTGGTTGTTCCTGTGTCTCAGCTGTTGTGAATAGTGCTGCAGTGAGCGTGGGAGTCAGGTACCCTTCCCAGTCAACGTTTTCATTTTCTGCGGATAAATACCTAGAAGTGCAGTTTTCTTTGGATAAATACCCAGAAGTGGAGTGCTGAATCGTATAGCAGTTCTATTTTTAATTTTTTGAGGAACCTCCCTACTGCTTTTCTTTCTTTCCCTCTTCCTTCCTTCCTTTCTCCCTTCCTTTCTTTCTTTTCTTTCTTTCTTTCTTTTTTCTTTCTTCCTTCCTTCCTTCCTTCCTTTCTCCCTTCCTTCCTTCCTTCCTTCCTTCCTTCCTTCCTTCCTTCCTTCCTTCCTTCCTTCCTTCCTTCCTTCCTTCCTTCCTTTCTTCCTTTCTTTCTTTCGCCATACTCATAGCATATGAAGTTCCCAGGCTAGGGGTTAAATCGAAGCTACAGCTGCCAGCCTACACCATAGCCACAGCGATGCCGGATCCCCGACCCACTGCACGAGGCCAGGGATCGAACCCGAATCCTCATGGATACTAGTTGGATTCGTTTCTGCTGTGCCGCCAAGGGAACTCCTCCCTACTGCTTTTTAATAGCTTTATTGAATTATCCAGTTCACCCAGGTGAAGTGAAACGCAGTGGATTTTAGTGTGTTTGCAGAGTTGTGCATCTGTCACCACAGCCACTTTAGAACATTTTCATCACCTCGAGAGAAGACTGGCTTCACTAGCAGTCACTCTGTATCCTCCTTCCCCCTTCAGCAGACAGCCGCTCATTTAGTTTTTGTGCCTGTAGATTTGTTTATTCTGGATGTTTCATGTAAGTGGAATCATGTAATATGTGGTTTTTGGTAACTTTTTTCACTTAATGTTGTTTTCACGCTGGCTGTTGCTTACATAACTACTTCATGCCACAACTTTTTATTCCATTTTACGGACAGGCCATATTGTATTTATCCGTTCATCATGTGATGGACATTTGGGCTGCTTCCACTTTTTGGCAATTGTGATAATACTTTGGTGAACATTCATGTGCAGGGTTTTATGTGGAGGTATGTTTTCCTATCTCTCGGTTATGTACCTAGAAGAGGAATTGCTGGATCATGTGTTGATTCTATATTAACCCTTTTGAGGAGTTTCTAAATTGTTTTCCACAGTGGCTGTAGCATTTACATTCCCACCAGGATATGAGGTTCTGATTTCTCCACGTTCTTTCAACACATATTATTATCTTTTTTGTAACCATCCTAGTGGATGCGAAGTGGATTCTCATTGTGGTTTTGTTTTGCATTTCCTTAACGGTTAGTATATTGAGCATCTTTTCATGTGCTTATTGTGTTTTTTGTATCTTCTCTGGAGAAAATTCAGCTTTGGGAGAAATTCAGATCGTTTGCTCAGTTTTTAATTGGTTTGTCTTTTTATCATTGAATAGTAAGAATTCTTTATATATTCTCTCTACAGATCCCTTATCAGATATATTATTATTATTATTTTGCTTTTTAGGGCTGTACCTGTGACCTAGAGGAGTTCCCAGGCTAGGGGTCCAGCTGGAACTGCATCTGCCAGCCTACACCACAGCCACAGCAGTGCCTTATCCAAGCCACATCCTTGACCTATGCCATAGCTCATGGCAATGCTTGGTCCTTAACGCACTGAGTGAGGCCAGGGATTGAACCTGCATCCTCATGGATATGAGTTGGGTTTGAAACTGCTGAGCCACAACGGGAACTCCATAGATATATTATTTGGAAATACTTTCATTGTGTGGGTTGTCTTCATTTCTTGATAGTGTCATTTATAGCACAACAATTTTGAATTTTGATCAAGTTCAGTTTCTCTATGTCTTATTTTGTTGCTTATGCTTTTGGTATCTATTGCCTAATCCAAGTTGAAGAAGCTTTACTCCCATATTTCCTTCTAAGTTTTATGCTTCTAACTCTTACATTTAGGTCTGTGATCCATTTAGAGTTGTTTTCTTTTTGCTTATTGTGTGAAGAAGGTGAGTCATTCTTACTGATAGAAAGTGCTGAGTAATGGTAGCGCATCTTAGGGATCCGGGTGGACCCCTCACTGTACACACAGCATTCCCGGGAGCAGGGTGCAAGGAAACAGCATTGCAGCTTAACCCTGCTCCCCTCTACCCTCATCTTTGCAGCTGGCCTCAGGACCCAGGAATGCCAGACGGCATTGCTTTAGGGAAAGCATAGGCTGGTACGGAAAACCACAAACCTGCAAAGCAAAGTAGCACATGACAAATCCACTAATTCGGGGTCTTCTGTTGAGTTATTTTCTTGTCTTCACCACAGGGTTTATAATTTTATGCCTAGTCATTTAGTAAGTCCTCTATCTTTGGCACATTTTATTTAGTTGGCTCCTTCCTTTCACTTGCCAGCCTCCCTCCTGCCCCTTCCGGAAAGCAGGAAGTGACCTTACTGTATGACACACAAATGTGTGCTAGACCAGCTCACTCTTCCCTTGTTAGACCGGCCGGCCGTCCTCTGGACAGGCGGTAGGACTAGTGGTCTGCTTGGGCCTGGCCGCAGGGCCCGATGCCGCCTTTGGCTGGGGTTTTCGGTGCCTGCTGAGTCTTGCCTCCCTCCTGCCCTGCCTGGGCCCGCATATGTGAACCCTGTTCTGGAGCTTCGGCTGCTTCCCTGAAGCTGCCTGGAGTTTTAGACACTGAGAAGCTAAGAATTGTTGCAAACATCAGTCTGGAGGGCAAGCCCAAAGCTAATTCTACTCCATACAGATTTTAATGTTGTCCAGAAGACCAACACTTTGGAACCAATATTCATTGTGTGTGTGTGTGTGTGTGTGTGTGTGTGTGTGTGTGTGTGTGTTTAAAGCAGCTATTGAAAACTGTGGAGCAGGATTTGACGTTTTTTTTGAGAGTGAAATCAGATCAGCTTTGGAACAGCACTGGAACAGGGCATCTCAATTAGAACAGAGAGCTTTTATCTCCAGAAACTTGCAGCACCAAATGTAACTGAGGTCAAACTTTTAAAATGTACTTACCAGCCGCTAAGGATTCATTTTAGATTTTCCTATGTGTGTTTTATGTGCAGAGGTAGCCTTTCTGGACTACGGAACCCTGTGAGAGCTCTGAAGATGTTTAGAGTAAATTTGTGACCTCACGATGGGACCCTGAACAAAAGTTTTCATTGAGATGAGTAGGGAGCCCTTTAGAAAATATGCTTTCAGGAGTTCCCATCATGGCGCAGTGGTTAACAAATCTGACTAGGAACCATGAGGTTGTGGGTTCAATCGCTGGCCTCGTTCAGTGGGTTAAGGATCTGGCGCTGCTGTGAGCTGTGGTGTAAGTTGCACACGCGGCTCGGATCCCGTGTGGCTGTGGCTGTGGCGAAGGCTGGCGGCTACAGCTCCTGTTGGACCCCTAGCCTGGGAACCTCCACATGCAGCAGGTGCGGCCCTAAAATGACAAAAGGCAAAAAAAAAAAAAAGTATACTTTCAGCAGGGCCTCCTTTTATCTTTCTTTTTTTTTAAACAAAACTCTTAAATCAACCATCCAAGCTTAAGTTTGCTTTTATTTTTAGGTAGGAGATGTCTTTTCCTTTCTATTTTGTAAGGAGAGCTCATACACTGGCAGCTTCACTCATGTTTTATTTGGCTTAGCCAGTGTTTAATGAAAAATTGAGCTAACTTTAAAATATCGGGAGATTCCATGTAAAAATCCAGACCTCAGGCTTCTGTTGCAAAACCTAGGGTGCATTGCCGAGTGGGCGTTGCTGCTGGCCCCAGGGAACAGCGGTCCCTTTAGAACTGAGCTGCTCCAGTCTGCACTTTGTCTCCCACTTTACTTGTTAACCTCCCGAAGCTCGTAGGCCTTTGGGGCCCAAGGTCTCTGCTTTCAGGTCATACTGGTTAGTATGTGGCTTGTTCCTTCATCGTGTTTTCCAATAGTAATTCTCATTATGTCCCACTTTGCGGCCCTGACTAGCATCCAGAGGGAGAATATACTACAAAGGTAACTTATGGGTTGTCTCCAAGGCCTTAAGAGGCCCAGAATTTTTTTCTTCTTAAATAGAGTATCCCCAGTTTTAGGAGCCGCAGAACTGGATCTGCCCCTGCTGGTATGAGAACCACCTGCCAGCCTTTTATTTATTTATTTTTTTAATTTTTGCATTATAGCTGGTTTACAGATTTCTGTCAGATTTTCCAACTGCACCATGTGGTGACCCGATTACATGTACATATATGGATTTGTCACATGTAATTAGATATAGTTCCCTGTGCATTACAGTTGGAGCTCCTTGCTATTCCATCATTAAAGCAGTAGTTATCCCCACTCCCTCCCACCCCTCCCCCACCCCTC
>PVHT021183523.1:1813160-1842268 GCA_004024745.2 Catagonus wagneri | reverse complement strand
TCCAACTTGTTTTATATTTAGATGCGTTTTTTGATGTATTTGTGGGAGAGGGTGAGCGCGACCTCTTACTCCTCCGCCATCTTGCCGCCTGTCTGGGCCCAGCCTTTTAGAAGAATAAAGACTTGTGGGCCCAACCTTCTCCAGACCTCTGCAGTCAGAGTCTCTGGGAGAGGGAACCAGGCAACTCTCAGCTTCTGAGCAGCTCCCCAGAGGATGACTGCGATGCATGCACGGAGTTAAGAGCTACTGTAGTTAAAAAGGTAATGACTGGAGCTGTTTGTCCACAATTTTTTTTTTTTGTCTTTCTGCCTTATCTAGGGCCGCACCCGCGGCATATGGAGGTTCCCAGGCTAAGGGTCTAACAGGAACTGTAGCCGCCGGCCTTCGCCACAGCCACAGCCACGCGGGATCGGAGCTGCGTCTGCGACCTACACCACAGCTCGTGGCAACGCCGGATCCTTAACCCACTGAGCAAGGCCAGGAATCGAACCCGCAACCTCATGGTTACTAGTCGGATTCGTTAACCACTGCGCTACGACGGGAACTCCTGTTCACTATTTTAATACTAATAAGGCTCATTGTGAGGTCCTTCAATACATTTGAAGTGTAGTTTGATGTATTTTACTGACGTTCAAAGCGCTTAGGAGCCACTTCCACCTGAAGATCAGTCAGATAAGGGGAAGGACATATCTGAAATTTAAAACTGTAGTGTTGATAGGAAAACATGATTCGCTTATAAAGAGAATAGTGCACGTTAGTTTTGCAGGAGTTTATGAGGGTTCCTCTACCTGGGGTGTTTGTCCGTTCACGTGGCATTTCGTCAGCAGTTTTCGGTTTTCCTAGTACACACGTAAACATTTGCTTTGGAAAACATTATCGTGTGGTGGGATCAGGCAGAGATTCGGGAGCACTGGGGAAAATGGTATTGCAGCCCCACGCAAGGGTCTCCGCTCTGCTTGCAGAAGCTGAATGGCGGTTTTTGGCACCTCGTGGGGATGCTTTCCATTGTTACGGTGACCGGGGGGCGAGGCCTGGTGACCGGGGGGCGAGGCCTGGTGACCAGGGGGCGAGGCCCGGTGACTGGGGGGCGAGGCCTGGTGACTGGGGGGCGAGGCCCGGTTGCCGGCCTCCAGTGGACCAGTGCCTGGGAAGCGGGGCGTGCTGTGGAGCTGGTTGCGGCCGCAGGAGGAGAGCCGTCGCATGTGCTCAGGACCCTGCGCGTCCTGGCGCGCCTTCCTGCCGGGAACAGCCCTTTCTAACACTGCGGATTTGGAATATGTCACCAAAATATTTTTACACGGTTTGAAATGCAGGGAATTTTTTAGGGCTGTCCCTTCCATGTCAGTCAAGGGAAGATTTTACTTCATTTTGTCTGGGAATTTACTAGAAATTGTTCACCGTGTCAAAATGTCCTGTCCTGAAAGGTCATGGCTGGGCTGTTGTCCGTTCAGCACACTTGCAGGCTGTGCGTGAGCCTGGCTTTCAGGGTGAGGCTGCACGTAGGTACAAGCAAGTATGAGATGGTTTTATTTCTCTTTGTATCATTATACTTAGTGAATCCTGACCTTGATTATTTTGAGTTTTCTCTTTAGTTTTGAATTTCACTTCAGGGTAATAAAGGGGGCGTTACAAAATATTTGTTGTGAAAATGTGTTTTTGCTCTTAGAGTGTTGAGAATTGCTGTTTAAAAGCAGCGGCTCCTATGACCAGGTGCACATCCGATGGCCCTGTGGACGCTTCGGAAATGATCATTGTGAACCTCCCCTGGAAATGCTCATTCAGTAGGTTTCTAGGAAATCCTAGGAACTCTGCACACCTTTGCCACTTCATGGCATTCTGAGAAAATGCTATTCCCTGGGTTGCTCGCTGGGGTGAGTGAAGGCAGCTGCTTCAGGCTGCAGGTGACTCTGCCTGGGGATTCCGGCCGCCCCACCCTGTCAGCAAGGATGTGTTGACCTGGAAACTTGGAATGGTTATTAAAAATGCAGTGTAGGAGTTCCCATTGTGGCTCAGTGGTTAACGAATCCGACTAGGAACCATGAGGTTGCGGGTTCAATCCCTGGCCTTGCTCAGTGGGTTAAGGATCCGGCGTTGCTGTGAGCTGTGGTGTAGGTCACGGACGCGTCTTGGATCTGGCATTGCTGTGGCTGTGGTGTAGGCCGGCAGCTGCAGCTGATGAGACCCCTCGCCTGGGAACCTCCATATGCCGCGAGTGTGGCCCTAGAAAAGGCAAAAGACAAAAAAAAAAAAAATGCAGTGTATATGTATATCAAATCCTCACCTTGTACACTTCCACTTCTGACAGTTTTGTCAATTATACCTCAGTAAAGCTGGAAAAAACAATCTGGCTCCTTGATCTCACCCCAGTAATTCCAGTTTTTGGTGTGTGACCCCTATATCTAATCCTGTGATGGGCTTCCCAGACGATTCAGGGAGTCAGCAGTCTGCTTATAGGGGTAGCTGCCATAGCCCTGCCAGGTGACAGACACAGAGACCGGGGAGAGGCTGGCTCCTTCCTGAGGCTGGTGAGGTGAGGTGTGCAGAGAAAGGCAACCCCAGCTCCATCTCGAGTTCAGTGGCCCTGCCGGAATCAGTGAGTGGACACGGCCGAGAAGCCCAGGAAGCCCCCTGCCCTTTTCCCACATTCTGAGGAGCCGAGCACATTGACAGAGACAAGGGACAGCCCCGCTCTCGTGCCCTCAGACGGCAGGAAGAAAAGGGGCAAGGGCCAATAAGATTTGAGAGATAAAACCTCTTTATTTAGAGAGGAGGAGAGAGAAAATTCAGGGTGATCTTTAGCCTGAGTTCAGAGGATTGTGGGAAGTGCTGGGGAGTATGGCGTCCTGCCCAGATGTGAGCTGGCGCTGGCAGGGGTGAGGCTGAGCTGATGCCTCCCGACGTCCAGGGCTTCGGCGGGTTAGAGCCGACGCCTGTCCGGGATAGCTGGACACCCACGTGTTACTCACATTATCAATATTCTCTGAATGGCTGTTGTTGGAGCACAGATGGAGAAATGCTGATGTACCAGCAACAGGCCCGGGCAGAGTGTAGAGCCTAGAGGTCTGGTTGCCATTTCTGTCAGGGATCGGATGGTCAGGTCAGAACACCCTTTGAGACAAGTGAAGGCTCTCCTGAGGGTATTTGCTTTTTTAACCTACGGTGAGTACCTGCAGTGGCGAGGCTGGGGGTGGGAGGTATGGCACAGTCTGACTGTGCAGGCTGGCTGGGAAGCAGACAAGCGGTGTGATGCTTCCAGCGTTCCACGGTTCCTGCTGTAGTAGAAATAAAAACAGGGCGCTTTGGGAGGAAAGCTTCCCAGGAGAGGTGGTTATCTGAGCGGAGCTTCTGAGGCTCAGGTGGAACGGGTTCTGGGAAGACAAATGCTTCACACAGTGGACGAAGCATAGGTAAGACTGTGGGACTGTGAAAACCGTGGCTTGTTCAGAGCACCTGGTGTCAATGGGGCAGGCAGGGACCAGGCCGTCAGTGTGCTGTGTGCCATTCTAAGGAGTAGGTCTTCTATTGGGCTTTTTATTTTTTATTTTTTAATTTTTTTGTCTTATCTAGGGCCGCACCCTCGGCATATGGAGGGTCCCAGGCTAGGGATCTAACAGGAGCTGTAGACGCCAGCCTACACCACAGCCACAGCAACGCAGGATCCAAGCCACATCTGCAACCACACCACAGCTCACAGCAGCACCGCATCCTTAACCCACTGAGCAAGGCCAGGGATCGAACCCTCAACCTCATGGTTCCTAGTCAGATTCCTTAACCACTGTGCCACAACGGGAACTCCTATTGGGCTTTTTAAAGTGATGGGTTGATTTTTTATATTTGGGACCTAGGGGATCAGTCTGAAGGCAGTGCAGAGACTGAACTGCATTTTCAGAGAGGTGAGGTTGGAGGCAGTGTACTTTGTGGGGAAGGTGTCCCCCCCCCACACCTGTGGCTTAAATGAAGCATGTTCCTGGCTGTGAGGTATGTGCTGGAAACGTAATCTTGAACCATGTGCCCAGTGAAAATTGTGGGTTGTCTCAGTTGGGGGTAGGGGTGGGCAGTGGGTCAGACCACCTGGGTGTCTGCCCCGGGGAGCAGCACTTGGAGGCCGGGCACTCACGATGATGACAGGAAAGAGGGCACAGTGTGGAGAGTGAGGGCTGCGGTGGGCACCTGACGGTGTGGGAAGCGGGGACGGGAAGGCACCGAGGGCGCTTCTGCTTGGGCGCCGGGTGGATGCTGGTGCCTTTCGCCAGAGACAGTTGGAAGGAGGAGCAAGTTTAGGGTGGGCAGGAGAATGGCAACTTCCTGGGCGTGTTGGGTTTGAGCCGCCTGTGTGTGGCACACGCTCCTGGAGAGGCCCGGGGGGCGGGAGGGTGTGAGAAGAGACTTTGGAAAGTAGTCGTATCATCCGGGGCCTGTGCACCCAGGAAAGAAGACTGGAGGATGGGGCCTTGAAGAAGAAGAATATTTAAAGGGCAGGCTGAGAGAGCAGTGTGTAAAAGAAATTCAGCAGGATCAGCTGGGCAGAGAGATGGAAAATCAGAACAGAAAGATATTGGGCAATAAGAGGCAGAAGCTTAATAGGAAGAGAGTACCTGCAGAGCTATGCCGTAGATCTGTCCAGTAAATAAAGGCTGAAGTATCTAGCAATTGGGAGGTGACTGAATGCAATAAAATAGAGAAATAGATATGTGTTTAAATCTCTATGCATACATCAGTACAGGTTTGTGTGTATATATGTATAAGTATATATAAATATGTAAATATATATATAAAGTTGTTTAGATCAACAGCATGATCTAAAATACTCCTATGAGAGTTCCTGTCATGGCGCAGCGGAAACGAATATGACTAGCATCTGTGAGGATGCAGGTACGATCCCTGGCCTTGTTCAGTGGGTTAACGATCCAGAGATTCTGTGAGCTGTGGTGTAGACTGCAGACACGGCTCGGATCCTGTGTTGCTGTGGCTGTGGCGTAGGCCGGCAGCGACATCTCTGATTCGACCTCCAGCCTGGGAACCTCCATGTGCCAAGGGTGTGACCCTAAAAAGACAGACCAAAAAAAAAAAAAAAAAAACTCCTCTGATTTGGCTGCCGCTTCCCTGAGCTGAGCGCTAGGAGTGGAGCCCGCGTGCCCTGTGCCCCTTCCCTCGTCAGCCCCCTTTGGGCTTTTGTCACGTGATAGGACAGTCACTAGGTTGCTCCAGCTAAGAGTCAGTATATACTCACTGCTCAGCGAGGATGTTTTTGGGGACAAAGGGTGTAGATAAGGACTAGTGTGCCCTAAGCATCATGAAATGGTTTAAAAAATGTGGTAAAATTAGGGTCCCAGCCGTCACTCTTAACCCCCTTTTTTTGAGCTTTAGCATCAGGCTATGCCTGAGGCTGGGGGAACTGGTCAGGGCTGCAGTGGCCTCGGTCAGGTGGAGCTGGATGGGGCAATTTTGTTCCTTTTAGGACAGTCCTACAGCTAGAGGTATGGTACGTTTTTGAAAAGTGTACCATATTTTATTTTATATCATTTTAGCCTAATTTACAGATGTATAATGGCAGTTCTAGGTTTTCTTTCACGGAGTGTGTGTGTATATGTCCGTGTATTTTCCTGAAAGCTTAGAAAGAAATTAAAGGACACTATTGTATGGCCGAGTTCTGTAACAGTTAAACAACACCCCCCTCTGGTGGACCAAGTCTGTAACTCTTTTTAGTAGCAGTTCTCAAATTGTCAAAGGATGTTTGCATTTCCTGCTACAGATTTCTGTCAGAATTGTTTTGGAGGTCAGTTAATATGCTTGTGTTCTTTCTGCTTAACCTGATCTGGAGCTTCATAAAAAATCCAGTGGTGTACAAATATGCCTTAAATCTGTTGTGTTTTAATCTCAGTATGATGTTATGAAATTAAATATTTGGAATTTCCATAGCAAACACATTTATGATTTTGAAATACAGATGTTAACTAAGAGTCCTCTCAGATGGACATTTTGCTAGGCTCCTGATAATAATAGTGCTTGAATATAAGGTGCATTAAAATAATATATGAAACCTAGTCTGGATTGTTCTTTTATTCTCATATACAAATCTTGCAGACACTTATGAAGTCAGTACTTAGTACTGGAGATGTAGTAATTGAAAGACTAATGTGCGAAGTCTTAAATTGGCTGTTTCTTCACTGATAGTTTTTTAATTGTTGCATTTGTTTTGTTCTGTGTTAAATTACGGTGTAGGCTGACAGTATGAGTGGGATGTTTTTCTTAATTTTCTGGTTCAGGCGGAGTTCTCTGTTTAATTGTTACACACACACGCACACAAACCACACACACACAGCCTTGAGGTGTGAACTGTAAAAAATAAAATGCTATTTGGAAAACAAGGATAAATATTTCCTTTTTTTTTTATCTTTTTGCCTTATCTAGGGCCGCACCCGCGGCCTATGGAGGTTCCCAGGCTAGGGGTCTAACAGGAGCTGTAGCTGCCGGCCTTCGCCACAGCCACAGCAACGCGGGATCCGAGCCGCGTCTGCCACCTACACCACAGCTCACGGCAACGCCGGATCCTTAACCCACTGAGCAAGACCAGGGATCGAACCTGCAACCTCATGGTTCCTAGTCTGATTCGTTAACCACTGAGCCACAAAGGGAACTCCTCCTTTTTCTAATTTATTAGGAAGATATTCTGCTAAGAGGTTTTTATGTATTCTTTAAACCTCAGAAGAGTCCTCTGATGCCACTTCCCGCTTATTTCATAGCCGAGGCTCAGTGAGGTTTAAGTAATTTAACCCCGGGGCGCACAGCAAGGAAGGCATGGAGTTGGCGCGCCAGCCGAGTGTGCCTGCGGAGCCTAAGTCTTCCCACTGTGGCCTGCAGCATCCGAGACGAGGGCAAGGTGCCGCTCCACCCCAAAGGCCAGTCAGCTAACTTCTTCTGAAGTGGGCCATCATCCTGACTTTGTCATTAATTGTTGGTATGACGTTGAATCACTTTAACTTCTTCACTTTTTAGAAAATCTTTAAGCCAGGGGCTTTGTGTCTCCCCGAGAGTTGGGGGAATGAGGATACGGTGATAGGAATCCGTGCCCCACCCCCGTCAGCCAAAGGCACTCTCTCTTTCATCTCTTTTACACATTGGACTTCTGTGTCGGACATCATTTGAAGGCACAGTTTCTCTGCTTAAGAAAAGAATGAAACTGTGGGTCTGTGTGATTTCCCCGTCTCATCCAGCCCATCGTTTCCTGAGGGCTGCTGATGCAGCACAGCAGCTCTGTGCGCTTTTCCTTCGGCGGGAAAGCAGGTGCAGCCTGAGGCACGGGATTGCTACGTACCTGCTCCTTTTCCTTGGCTGCGTTAGGGTGTTGACGACAGGGCCAGGCAGCTCACGGGGAAAAAAGGTGCTGGGTGCCTGGCCCTCTGAGTAAATTCTTCACCCACTGTGACCAGAGTCCCCAGGCTGCGCCTTTCCTCGCAGTGTAACAGTCAATGGCCCACTTCCCACATCCCAGCGGAGCAAAATTATAACACCAGGAGTGTGATAGATTGAAAAATACGTAATACACTGAAACATAAATTAAAATTTCTATTTTCTTTCAACACTGTAGAATTTGAAAAGATCTCTTGGCCAGCTATTGAATAACAGTGAGCAAGACGCAGCACCCCGTCATCCTAGCTCCCTTGTCTGCAGCTTTCCCAGAAATTTCTTTTCCTCGTCAGACTTCTGCTGTTCATATATTGAAGTACGCAGTCAGCCTAGTCCACTGATAAGACAGCGGTGTCAGTGAGGCCAGGGTCACACCGTAAGGTATGATTCACTTTTATTTTCCTGCATCGGGAACATTGCAAACTGTTTTACAGGAATGCTTCTGTTGGCTAAAAGGGACCTGGCAAACAAGTAGGGGCTGCTCAGTACACAGACCAACTGAGCCAGTAAGAGCAAGTTAGCTTGCCCTTCCGATGAGGGGTTGTTAAGTGTCTTGAATATGTGGCTGTCCTTGGAACGACTGCTTGGTGAACTGGCCTGTCAAAATGAATAGAACAAAAAAAAGAAGACTGAGACCCTGTTTTAATTTTCTGTTCAAAGGAAAAATGACGAAAGACTTTTTTTTTTTAATCGTAGTGGGAGTTTCCCCAGAATTTGTTGGGAACTGAGATTTGTTGAGGTTCGGTTCTTAAATCTAGGTACCGTCTGGAAAAAAGGAGGGACAGGAAATATGTTTCTCTGGTTTAATACATTTAATTAATTTTTACGGATCGTTACTGAGTATTTGCTATGTGCCCACTACTGCCAATCACGGCTTTGAAGAAGCTAATGAACTTCCAGGCAAGACAGCATCCATACCGGGAGCCCTTAAATAGGAGATGATGTGTAATTGAGTGCCAGATAGTGGGTATAAATCGCCTGAGCACATGTTGACTCCGTGTTTGAGATCCTGCCTGGGGGCAGACTGTTGAGCTCAGAAGCAGCCCGGGAGGTGGCGCTGTGTGGGTCTCAGAGGCCTACGGCGGAGGGGGCGTGGCGGGAGCTCAGTGTGAAGGAGCTCAGGGCCCTTCGGGGTGCTCCTTTGTGCTGGGCCTGAGGGGTGGGTGTGGAGGAGATTCTGTTCTAGGAGGCGGTGAGCGTCTCATGAGGACAGCAGAACACTGGCTCAGGTGCAGAAGTGGATTAAGGCATGGTCACGGAAGGCCTTGGGTCCACTGGCAGATTGCCCTCTGAAGCGCATGTCCTGTGAAGCTTTGTTTAATCCCTGTGAATTTGAGTGATGACCCTTCATCTGTGGGGTCCCCACTGTACCTTAGATTCTGCCCGTTATTGAACCAGTTCTTCTGAAAGGCAGTCATTTATTTACAGATTTTTTTTTTCCCAACGATGTAAGACTGAGACTATATATACCTGGTTCCCTTGATTGGAATTTGGCTGTGTTTGAAATCGCATATGCATCAATTTACCTGTTATATTCAGAGTGGGTTACTTCTGCAGATCGTTTGCTTTTAACCACTCCATGCTGAATCTTAAGTTAAAATTTACATTTTTGTGACATTTTGCTTTTATTCTCATGTGCTTGAGTGCAAAAGACATAAAAATTAAATCCTATTTAGCAATACATATAACAGATTTTTCTTTCTTTCTTTCTTTCTCTCTTTCTTTTTTCTTTTTTTGTCTTTTTGTCTTTTTAGGGCTGTACCCATGGCATATGGAGGTTCCCAGGCTGGGGCTGCAGTCGGAGTCGTAGCCGCCAGCCTACGCCATAGCCGTAGCAACTCGGGATCCGACCTGTGTCTGCGACCTACACCACAGCTCATGGCAACACTGGATCCTTAACCCACTGAGCAAGGCCAGGGATTGAACCTGCATCCTCAGGGATGCTGGTCAGATTCGTTAACCACTGAGCCTTGGCAGGAACTCCACAGATTTGTCTTATATAAAAAGATTAAATGAAAGGAAATTAATCAGCAACTATGTATGTATCGTTAATATTGTTGTGTTTGTCATTTATGTGCTGTTGTATTCATAAATGTGTTACTCCACTGGTATTTATTTTAGGAACTTCTTTTTATCTCTGGTTTTGAGATTTAAAGAGACGTTTTATAATTGGCTACTCATGCTGATTTCTTAGCATGAGTGTTCAGGATGTGAAATTGCTGCTTCTGCTGTGTGAGGTCTTGCGGTGATGTGTTGCTGTAGGAACCCCGTGGGTGCTCCGCCAGTGGGGACGGGTGTCCAGACCACGGAGCTTTCCTCATTGCTGATGTATCTTCTCTCCCCTCCCATCCATTTCCTCTTAACTATAAATTTTCCCATTTCCACTCATGATCTTTGGCATCTTCTGATTTGGGTATAGGAGTGTGTTCCATGAAAATGTTAAAAAAAAAAATGCTGGAGGGTCCTTTCGGTGCATTGAAATTTATTTGAATAACTTGAATTAAAAGGAAAATTTCTTAGGTGAGTGAGGGCTAGGAGTGCCTAACATGAGATCCTCTGAGGGGGTTTCTTAACTTTAGAGGGTCTGTGGCCCCCAGATATTTAATGCAAAATTTGCATAAATATTTATCCAGCTTTTTTTGGGCCATTGCCCATGGCTTGTGGAAGTTCTCAGGCCAGGGATCAAACCTGTACCATAGCAGCTATCCGAGCCACAGCAGTAACAAGGTCAGATCCATAACCCACTGAGCCACCAGGGAACTCCTATATGGATGTTTTTATTGGGACAGGATCCATAGCTTTCCCTTTTTTTTTTTTTTTTTTGTCTTCTTATGGCCGCACCAAGGGCATATGGAGGTTCCCAGGCTATGGGTCCAATTGGAGCTGTAGCTGCCGGCCTACACCACAGCCACAGCAACGTGGGATACAAGCCACGTTTGTGACCTACACCACAGCTCACGGCAATGCCGGATCCTTAACCCGCTGAGCAAGGCCAGGGATTGAACTTGCGTCCTCATGGATACTAGTCGTGTTCGTTAACTGCTGAGCCATGGCAGGAACTCCCGTAGCTTTCTTAGAGGTTCATGATGCCAAAAAAGCTAAGAACCACTTCTCTGAGTATTCTATTTTCCTAGTCCTACAAATGTAACTGTTACACTAAATCAACCACACTAATGAGGTGTTTACCATAAAACAACCTCTTTTAAATACTTGAATTACTGAATCTATATTCTCATAATTGTTTTTGCAAGGTGGACCTCATTCTAGAAAGCTCAAAAAGGATTGATTTATACTTTTAGTTTCTTTTTTCTGTTAAAAATTGATGTATTTACTGTACAGAGAGCACTTGGTACAATCTTTATAGATATGGGCTGTGATGAAAATTGTTTTAGGTTCAGATACCCAGGGATTTCCCTTTAAGCTGACATCATCATCCCAGACAAGAATTAATGAATCTCTTTTGATTTCCTAACACTAGGTAGTTATCTCGGGTACAGAAAAAGTAATAAAAAAAAGTAAGCGAGGGGAGTCCCCGTTGTGGGCTCAGCGGCAACAAATCTGACTAGTGTCCAAGAGGACACGGTTTAGATCCCTGGCCTCGCTCAGTGGGTTAAGGGTCCGGCATTGCCGTGAGCTGTGGCGTAGGCTTGTCTTTGGCGTTGCTGTGGCTGTGGTCTAAGCCGACACTAAAGCTCCCATTCGACCCTTTGCCTGGAAGCTTCCATATGCTGTAGGTATGGCCCTAAAAAGAGCACAAGAGAAAAAAAAGGTAAGCAGAGAAGACAGTATGAAATCATGAGTGTGTAAAGGACCCCCAAAAGCACAGGCAGCGTTTTAGGAGTAGGGGAGAGCACAGTCACGAGGAGCAGGGTGAGACCTGACCTCAGGGAGCGGGTGACATGAGCGGGGACGCCAGGGGTGGCTGAGACAGGGAACGAACTAGGTGAAGCGAGGTCCACAGGCTATTTTGTCACTGGGGGACACTGAGTTGACCAGTGGAGAGGGAGCAGTGGGGAGAAGCTTTCTCTTGGGCTTCCAGTCCTGGTCTGAAGCTGCTCAGCCACTCTGCCATCAGTTTTGTAATATGTCAACTAGCGCTTTTCTGCTGTCAGCCTTCGTTTCATTTGGTATGTGTTTGTTCTCTTTAAAAAGAAGAGCCTAGGAGTTCCCGTCGTGGCGTAGTGGTTAACGAATCCGACTAGGAACCATGAGGTTGTGGGTTCGATCCCTGGCCTCGCTTAGTGGGTTAAGGATCCGGCGTTGCCGTGAGCTGTGGTGTAGGTCGCAGACGTGGCTCGGATCCCGCGTTGCTGTGGCGAAGGCCGGCGGCTACAGCTCCTGTTAGACCCCTAGCCTGGGAACCTGCACATGCCGTGAGTGTGGCCCTAAAATGACAAAAAGGCAAAAAAAAAAAAAGAGCCTAATACACAAAGCCATCCCCATAGCAGGGGAGGGGTAAGGTGGGAGTCGCAAGAGGCCAGATTGCTCAGGGTCTTGAGTGACAGGGCCCAGCAGGAGCTGGCAGACTGTGGCCCTTGGGCCAGATCCTGTTCACCACTTGTCCTTGTAGATGACGTTTTATGGGGACAGAGCCGTGGGTTACTTTATCATCGTCTCTGGCTCTTTTTGCTGCAGGGGCAGAGTTGAGTAGTTGTCTAGAGTCTTTATGGCAGATGCAGCTTAATATATTTACTGTTTGGTCCTTTACAGAAAACGATTGCTGACTCTGGAGTTAGAAAAAAGTTACAGCTTTAATTTCGTTACATGGGGGGGGGTCCACTTAGAATTTCTGTGTTGGGAGTTGCCGTTGTGGCTCAGCAGAAATGAATCTGACTAGTAACCATGATTACGTAGGTTCCATCCCTGGCCTCGCTCAGTGGGTTAAGGTTCTGGCGTTGCTGTGGCTGTGGCATAGGCCGGCGGCTGGGAACCTCCATATGCCACGGGCGCATCCTTAAAAAGACAAGAAAAAAAATATTCTGTTTTGTTTGGAGGAGGGAGAGGTCCACAGTGGACAGGGACAGCAGTGCTCTTGGGAAGTGTGTTAGGATGATTAATCTAGCGAAGCTGCTTAGAGTGCACTGGAGGGTGTGAATTCGTACTGGGCGGGTGTGCAATTTGGGACTAGAGATTGGGTCCTGAAGCACCCTAGAGAGGAGAGGGTTTCTCAGAACCCTAGGTCCCAGAACCTAGGGCACCACTGCAGGAAGAGAGTAATAAGTAAACGGAGGGATGGATGCCTAAGACTGTCGGAAAATAGTGGTCGTCTTGGAGACCAAAGATAGCAGGGGATATCGTGAGGACTCGAAAGTATGGCTCTACGGTTAATGGTGCGTCTGGAATAGGAATTCTCTCCCAAGAGCTCGTTTTGTAGGGAAGTTCATCAGTATGGGCATGTTGTGTGTGTAACAGGTAGTTAGAAGTTGTTGGAGTTCCCGTCGTGGCTCAGTGGTAACAAACCCAACTAATACCCATGAGGATGCAGGTTTGATCCCTGGCCTCGCTCGGTGGGTTTAGGATCCGGCGTTGTTGTGAGCTGTAGTGTAGGTCGCAGACGCAGCTTGGATGCCCCGTCGCTGTGGCTGTGGTGTAGACCGGCAGCTGCTGCTCCTATTCGACCCCTACCTAGCCTTTTTGGGTGCGGCCCCAAAAAGACAAAAAAAAAAAAAAAAAAAAGTGGTTGACTTTTGGCCTTTTTCTGCTTCTCTGCACAGTTCAGAGAGTAGGTTGCCCTTAATCCCTTGGACCCTGCGCAGGATCCTAGGAAAAAGACCATTTTTTTCTGAGTCCAGGCTTCCTGCATCCTCCCAAAGGCTGAAGGCAGTGGGCTGGCGTGGTGAAGTCAGGTGGACGTTGAGCTCAGGGTTTATTCCTGGCGTGACTGACCGCTGTCTGGGGGAGAAGTGTGGGGCCGAGCTCTCAGAAGCTCTCTTGAGCCCTCAGGTGTACACTTCACACAAACCCCTGCCCTCCTTAGCCTGCGACACAACCTCCCTCGCGGGTGCCTGAGACCGCCTGAGACTGCCACCCCGGGCAAGCCGGTCAGACCATGTGTGAGCTGCTCCTCCTGCGGTTTGCTTTGTGTTTTTCCCATTTTGTCTTTGTCGTGAATTTCTCCCATGTTGTCATTATCCTAAGGGTAGGTGGGGGGACTCATTTTGCCAAGACAGATGAGGGTGGAGCCTGGAGACCTTCAGCTCAGGGCTGATGTCTTTTCTGCCTGGCTTTTGTCAGACTTGAACCTGAAGGATACAGACTGGTCTAGAGTTTTTTGTTTTCTGCCCTCCTCAGCCCAGCTCCAGAACTGTGCCTGGAGATTGGGTCTGGTTGAGCTACATTTTTTCTGAATTAACTGAGTTCTTGACATCTTCCGCTTTTTCGGTAGCCTCTGTCTGCTGAGTACTTCCACTCAGAGAAGTGTGCCGTGGACCAAACGCGGGGCCGATAGCGGGACAGCTGGAGCTGGCCGGGCAGAGCCTTCCTTTCAAACACCGTCTTGTAGTTTTCAGTTAACTTTTTTCCTACGACACTCTCAGGTTAATCTTACAACCCATGAGGTAAACACCTTGTTTGCCTACAGTAATTCACTGTTGGAATCGTGTTCAAAATTAGTTGCAAATTTTTATTTTAGTGAATACAAAAGGCTGGCAAAGTTGACTTTTAATGAGATTTTGAAAAGTAATAGGTGAAAGCTAAGGCTCACAGAGGCAAAATCGTTTGTCCACATTGCTAAGTTCTGGAGCAAAAGATGATTTCCCGGAGTAGTTAGCGCTGTCAGCTGGTTCTTACTGACTGCTGGCTCCCACATGCTGGCCACTGTTTTAGGTACTTTGCGTACATGAACTCATTCAGAATACTTTTACCGCATACCAGTTTGTCTGTTGGGTGATAGCTATTTCTTCTAAGCTTTTGCATTTTATTTTATTTTCTTATTCTTTTAGTGTCAGTGCCACCACACGTGGAAGGTCCCGGGCCAGGGATCAAACCTGCACCCCAGCAGTGACCTGAGCCACAGCAGCGACAACACCAGATCCCTAAACCACTGAGCCGCCAGGGAGCTCCCAAGCTCTTGCATTTAGAAGGCAAAGAATACTAAGTGAGAAGGCAGTGAGTTGAGAACTAATCAGCCCTTAGGACTGCCTGTAATTTCAGGGCAGAAGAAGCGTGAGAAGCCAGGGAAACAGCAGAATGCAGGCAAGACAGAACAGCAACGAGGGCAGCGCCTTGCCACGCCAGCCGGTGCACAAGAGGCTCCAGAGGAGGTTCTTGAGCCCTCCCTCCCTTGACCCGACTGCACTCTGCTGTCAGCATTGGGTCTGGAGTGGTTTGGCTCCTGCTGCCCTGCTATCCAGCCCACGGGTGCCCTTCCTGACCCCTGCCCAGAGGTAGGACGTTACGTTTTACTCTGATAGCGGATGCAAGGTGAGAGTTTATGAACAGAATCCCTTCCTGAAAGAAAGAAAAAGACGGAGCCAATCCATAGAGCATTCCAATCCTCGTATAACTGAAGCTAGCTGGGAATCAGCTTGATGAGTGCAGATCCCAGGCCCCTTCTTGCTCCTACACTTGCCTACCTGAATACCATTTAGGCTTACTGGCTTTGCGGCTTTGAGGACGATTCATTTCCTCCTAGCACCTGCTTTCGAGTTTTACCCTTGGGTGTGGCCACCCCGTTAGCCCAAGACTCTAGAGCATCCTGTCTGATCTAGTGCTATCCTGGCATCCTCGGGCTCCGAGTGCATCCCGGGCCCTTACGTGAAGAAGGCGGTTTCCCCACTGACCGCAGAAATCCTCCTGACCCGTGACATGCAGCCTAAGTTTTATGCCATATTGACCTGACTGCAGTTTGATGCTTGTGCTTCCCAGGTATCTCAATGACATGGGGGCAGAGCAGTCAAAAAAAAAAACAAACCCAAAAACAGGTACAAATCCTTATTTCGGGGAGGTTTCCCTTGGGTCCGTGGGGTTTATATTTTTGATTGCATTCTGAACAATATTGATTAGCCAGTTGTCAGTATAAGAATCTACCTAAGGTAATATTGGGGATGACCAGACTACTCAACAATAACTGAATCATGTTACTAAACAGCATGTTGTATGCTCACTTAAAATGGTATTTACGGAGTTCCCTGGTGGCTCAGCGGGTTAAGGATCTGGCGTCACTGCTGTGGCACGGGCTTGACCCCTGGCACTTCCCCAGGCCATGGGCATGGCCAAAAAAAGATACTTACATGATTTACGTAATAGAAATAACATTGGTGTTATGGTAAATGAGTTAACACAAGCAACAAGGGGAAAAAATGTTTAAATTCCATACCGCGGTAGAGTAAAGGCAGGAATGAAGTACAGCCCAGTGCAAAGGAGTTTTGCTCCCTTTTGCTCTTCTGTATACTCATGTTTGCCCGCCCCCCCCCCCCGTCCCTGTTCCTTCTGTTTGCTTTTTTTAAAAACTTTGGTCTGAGGGTTGTTTCTTGCCCTTCAAATGGTGTGTGAGTAGCTTTGTATTCAAGTTCTTACCTTGTCTGAATTAGAGACGTTTTGATTATTTTGAATAACAAAGAACTTATGGAGACTACAGATAGCCCGAAATAACTGCAGATAATTCCAGCTGGGATGCTTATAGAGATCACGAGAGCAGGATGAAAGGGTGGGGGGGCAGATTTCACATACATTTAGTAATTACACTTGAAGAAACGATTCTGGACTTGAAGTGCTGGGTATCCCTGTAAACCGGCTTTTTAAAGGTGACTTCTAAAGGTCACTCAGTGAGTGTAGCCCTTACTGTGAATGGATTCTGTGCATTAGGATAGAATTTCCAGCTACAGCACCACACAGATTGAAAAACTGCTGTATGTCAACTTGCGGCAGAACCCGAGGTGTAACGTACCTCAGAATGAGCCTCTAGTTAGTGGTAGCAGAGATTCCCACGACAACTTGCATGTGAAAAGCTTGACTAAGATAATTCCCTGAAATGTAAGTGAAGAAGCGTATTTTTATTGTTTTGTGTAGTATGCAGTTGTCCATGTGTAAAATTAACATGAAGAAAATAGGAGAAGCTCTTTGATTAATCCACATCCTTAAAGTGTATATATTCAGTGCAGTCAGCAACTCCGTGTCTCTTTGGGTTGCCCCATATTGTACTTGATATCTGCTTCTTTGGAGGTTTTAGGATTAAATGAAACAATTAATTGGGTGTCTCCTCTGGAGTGAGCACCGGTTAAACAGGGACTGATGATGAGCTGCTTTTCTGGAACTTTCCTTGTCAGCACAGCTGGTGTGGGAGGTGACAAGGGTGGCCTTGTAGGTACACAGCATCCTCCCCAGCCCTCTCGCTCGCGCCGCCTCCCCTTCCTCACTCGGTTTGTAGCGCGGACAAGAGACAGAGGTTCTGCGCCCTGAGAGGGCTCATCCTCGGCAGCACAGCTTCTCAGGGCTGCGAGTAGGGGCGTCTTGCCGTGTAGTCCCAGGACAGTTGGAGAGTTCTGCAGGTGATTCTTAGCTACATCTCTACTGAACAGGAAGTCTCACACACACACACACGCGCGCGCGCGCGTGAACTTTTTATACCCTATGCTTCCCAACAAGCTTTTTAGGGAGGGGTCTGTGTATTTCTCATAAGTTACATTTCACTTTCGGGTGAATTTCTGGTGTTTTTATTTTATTTTTTTTTGCTTTTTAGGGCCGCACCTGTAGCATATGGAAGTTCCCAGACTAGGGATCGAATCTGAGCTGCTGCCAGCCTGCATCCCAGCCACAGCAATGCCAGATTCAAACCGCGTCTGGGACTACACTGCAGTATCCTTAACCTGCTGAGTGAGGCCGGGGATCAAATCTGCATCTTCATGATACCAGTCCATGGGCTTGTAACCAGCTGAGCTTGTATCCATGGGCTTGTAACCTGCTGAGCTTGTATCCATGGGCTTGTAACCAGCTGAGCCACCACTGAAACTCCCAGTTCCTGATTTTTTTTTTGAAATGATGTTTCAGAGTCAAAGCCCCGACATGACCCGTTACTTTCTTCCAGTCTTGGTGCGCGCCCCTCTCCTCTGTGCTCACTTGGATTTATTTTCATCTTATGTCTTCCTGGATTCTGTTTATCTTTCTATGTTAAGCATTAAGATGTACCTTATAGTACAGACTGGTACAGATGATAGACTAACATATAAAAACTGAATGTTTATAATCCTGAAATTGGCATCGAATATTTTTTTTTAACATCTAAGAATCAGACTTAAAAAATAAAGAACTTGAGGCTGGAAATCTGGCTTCTTATTTGTTGAAATTTTTTTCGGTGAAAGTTATTTCAAATAAGAAGCTATTGTTACCAGTTCTGATAAACTTATTGTCATCTACATGGATTTAGTCATTCATAAAAGTTACTAATAAAATATCATATGTTCTGTTGATAAAATTGGCATTATACAGTTTTGATTAAAAATTTTTTTAATTTTTATATTTTGTAAACTTTTTTAATTTTTAAAATTTAATTTAGAATTTTTTAAAATTCTAAAACCTGTACGAAATTGAGTAACAATTAGTGTGCCTGCCTGTTTGTATTACTTTGAAAATTTTGAGGAATAACTCATTATATCAAATAATGATTTGTTATTACCTGCAGCTTGTCATTTCTAAACTAAAGAGACAGTGCTAGTGGCAGTGAAGTCTCGAAATACATAACCAATTTGAAATTTTGTTATTAAAGAGTGATTAATTTTTCATTTCTCTTAAAACTCTTTTGGGAATTTGAATCAGGTAAGGTAAGTCACACAGACACGGAGGTAACTGTCACGAAGGGAGTAAGAAGTTTATATCCACAGATCTCTAGAAATAGGAGGCGCAGCAAACCTGCAGGGCAGCAGGGGGAGGAGGCAGAGCACGGCCCAGCCTTTCGTGGAGTAAGTTTAGGATTGGGTGGTTTGAATAATCTCATGGATTCAGGTCTACAGGGGTGGTTCTTAGCTGTCCAGGTCCAGTCCCGGGGTGGCTTAGAGCAGGGAATATTGGGGTAGGTGGGAGAGATGGAGGAAGGACGTGCATGTGCGTGATGCATCAGAAGTGCATGTGATGCATCAGAAGTGCACGCCCAGAGGGGCCCTTTGCTCTCGGGAAATAGCCAGGCCGGCAGGGGGAGGGCTGCCTGTCCTTGATCCAGCCCCAGCTGAATAAGCTACAGTCAATACAGGCCTTACGGTAACACTCAGAATACTTTATAATTTAAATTGCATACTTTCTTCATGAAAAAACATTGCTTGCAGTTGGCTGTTACATGTACTTTTATTTATAAAATCTTAAATTTTAATGAAAAGTGCATGTTATAAATACAGCTTCTTTGGTACAATCTGTCAGTGATTATTTCTAGAAGAACAAGCTATATTTTACAGAAGAGCTATAAACGGAATATGGGTTGGTAAATTTTTTGATGGTTCCCTTGTCTGAGTATTGTGGATGTTATCTGTTTTTCAAGGATGGTGGCAGTTTTATTAGATGACATTTCAGAAACAAAACAAAACCAGGCAATGGAGGACTTCACGGTGGCATGGCCGGCCTTGGTGTGGACTCAGGTGCCGTTAACGTACGTGTGTTTTTAAGAGATGAGAGGCTAGGGAATATGTCGGAAATTTATTTTCAAGCTTTACTTTTTTAACACGGTGAGTTTTAGGATGTCAGTCAAAGGTAGTGTAAATTCAAGCTTAATATGGAATGCTAGACATTGGAAGTGAGATGTTTGTGTGGTCAGAACAGACTTGTTTTCTCAGAGTCCCTGGTGGTTGCATTTAAGGCATCGTCCTAGTCACATAGCCTTTATCATAGCGGTCATTTTATTAGGTACCCTCATCCCTGCACTTGAGTTTCTCCCCCTCCTAAGGAGCTTTCTGGGAAAGCATGCCCAACAACTTCAGCTTACATCTCACTGGGAGATTGGTGATTCATGGATTGGTTAATGTCTGTATGATGCCAGCAGAGATTGGCCTTTCTGCTTTTCCTACCATCTCTGGAAAAACTGGGGCTCTTCTTGGAGAGGGTTTTGAAAGGGAGGAAGCTGGCAGTTGTGGTTAAAAACTGTGATCGTACTACTGCAAGTAATGATGGTTGTAGGGCAACAATAATAATTAGCCTTGTGCTTTTATTGTATCGCCTGTTGCTGGTGTGAGCACTTTAGGCATTTACATGAATAGTGAGTTTAATCCTCACAATCACTTCATTGTTTTCATCTTTTTTTGGATGAGGAAATTGAGCCCCTCAGAGGTTAAATAACTTGCTTAAGGTGACAGTGGGAAAGCAGTGGAGCCCAGACTACAGATGTAGGTTGTGTACATCAGCTGTGCCTTTTTTTTTTTGCTTTTTAGGGCCGCACCCACAGCGTATGGAGTTCCCAGGCTAGGAGTCAAATCAGAGCTGTAGCTGCTGGCCTGTGTCACAGCCGCAGCAGTGTGGGATATGAGCTGCATCTACGTCTGTGACCTCTGCCATAGCTCACGGCAACGCTGGATCCCTGACCCACTGAGTGAGGCCAGGGATCGAACCTGCATCCTCATGGATACTAGTCGGATTTGTTTCCCTGTGCCATAGTGGGAATTCCCCAGCCTCGCTTTTATATTGCTCTGAAGTTAAAAATCTGTAGCTCAGAAGTAAGGAAACTAAAGGTGAGGCATTTAAATCCACTGGCCTAGGGCCTCTGGAGCTCTAGAGAGGTCTTCGGGTCTCTGGAGCGCTTCTTACCTGGCGTCATTTTCACTGTCTCCAGATGCAAATTTTCTCTGACT
The DNA here is from genome assembly GCA_004024745.2 of Catagonus wagneri. Lineage (NCBI taxonomy): Eukaryota > Metazoa > Chordata > Mammalia > Artiodactyla > Tayassuidae > Catagonus > Catagonus wagneri. The sequence goes on along the minus strand of PVHT021183523.1, from coordinate 1,822,097 downwards.
TTATCCTCTTACATTTGGGCCAGTCTTCTTGTGAGGCAGTAGTTTTTGGCTTGCTGTGGTTCCAAATCCTGACAATTATATTCTTCCTTTGGAATTCTTTGACTTGACAAGGAAGCTCCCGGGAGGCAGTGTCTCTTTGGGGACCGAGAGGGGTACTTTGAAGCCTTCATGCCTGTGTTTGAATCCTGGCTGTGCACTTTGAGCCCTGGGGCCTTGCTGGTCTTGCTTCTTGTGTTCCAGCTGTCTTCTCTCTTAAAATGGGTTAATTATGGTGGCTGTCCCATGGGCTACTGGTAGGAATGATGAGTTAATATGATAAAGCTGCTTAGTGCGGTGCCTGGCACATAGTAAGCATTTTATAAACATTTTCTGTTCTGGTTAAATTATTATTTATCAGAACTGTGTACTTCAAATTACTCAAAAGTATATTCAGCCCATTATCTTGCACCTATTAGGCACTCAGTGTGTTTGGAATGATTGAAAATAATTATCAATTGTATTGTTGGACTTTGCTTTTTATACTTGTCAGAATATTGATTACAAAGTCTTCTGATGAGATATTTTTAATGTTTGTATTAACCTCCATCACCAAGCCTAAGGACCAGGATTACATTATGTGATACATAGTGTGCTATTTTTCACCTGGCTTTTCTCATCTACAAAACTGTTAGTTTCTGCCTTCGGCATTTTTATCTCGATTGTGTTGACGCGTACTGCACACATCTCAGGTGCCACCGGTGATGTAAAAGTTGATGTCATCATATTTAAACCTAGACGTTCTGTCTTTGAATTTTTCCATGTCGCATTGCAAGTAGTATCAGTTACCCATTAAATATGAATTTAATCGCTAGAACGGTAATGCAGTCACCAGTGAAATGACTTTCGCTGGCGGCATCTTTGAGCCGTGAGCCGAGGACCTGGAAAGCGGAGTGAAATCCTCCCACTGCAGTTGTTCAGCATTACATCTGCTTTTTTGCCTTTTCTGTTTAAATAACACAGGAGTTAAATCCTTTGAAAGGGAAGCCATCCATCTGCTTTCACATGTGTCCTCCTGGCCTCAGAGAAAATGCTGCATAATGCCGAGCTGACAGCCCCACCTCTGATGTCACCCGGGATGGTACGGTCCTCCCAGAGCCTGTGCTGGGTTCCCGCTGCAGCACTGGGGAAGTGGTCCCATTAAAGCTCAGTCTCCTCGTCTCCATTATCTCCCTGGAAGTAGTGTCACAAATCTAGAAAAGCCCTACGGTGGTTGTTTTCGGTAAGCTCCCCAGGCAGAGGCAGGCGTGAGCAGGCTGCGAGCGGAGCCTTTGTGAGGGAGAGGCGGCAGCTCGCGGCCAGGGTGCCGTGCTCAGAGCGCTCCCCCTGACATCGCCCTGTGCAGCGCGGGCCAGAGGGCTGCCAGGAAATTTGAAACTCATTTGCTTCCAGTTGATTAGGACGGCAGATTTTGAATTAGCCAGCTTCGTTTCTAGCAAACTTTTCTCGAGCGTTAAGCTGATGAACTGGGCATTTTCTATGATCAATGGGTAACTGCTGGAGCTACAGTAATTTCTGTGAGTAACCTCTGTTTGTAGGTCTGTGCAGGCAAATATATTTTTATAGCTATCTCTTGTAAAATGCTGCTGTGCAATGATCCGTCTGTATTCTTGACTGCTTTTGCTTACTAGCCTTGTCTTTGACCATCCCAGTAGGAGGCTCCTGGGGCTGGACGAGGTTTTGCTGAATCCTGATTAGAGAAGCACATACTGCATTTATTCTGGGGTGCCCACGCCAACCGTTCTTTAATTCCCCAGCCACCAGAAAGATGCCAGCTGCGCACCCCCGCCTCAGTGCTTTCGCCCAGTACCTTCCCTGGCTTTAACCTGGAATGCTTATTTTAGCATCTGACATTCGATTTTTTCCATATTTTTATTTTTAATTAGAAAGCAGAGTATTATTCTTACCTGTAATTTTATTTCCTTTCATTGTGGTGGTGTGGTTCAAACCGCTATCCTGGGGACACAGGATTCTGCCATCCTATTTCTGCTCCCTGTTTTTGATGTATTATATGGAAAGAGGAAAACGGCTCCCCCGTAGTTTTGGAAAGACATCATATTGTGGTACTGGATGGGAAGAGGGGAGGAGTTTGTCTTAAAGAGCTCTGCCTTCTCCCTCCTGAGCCTGAGGCATGGTGGTGCCTGAGTGCCTGGGGGCAGCGGAGGGGGGGGGTCAGCCTCAGGGCAGCACCAGAGACCCCTGAGGGCCCTCTCTGCTTGAGGTTTTTTCCCCCTCATTTTACACATGGGGGTGTGTGTTTTACTTGTCTATCGAAAGTGTCACTTTTAGAGTAATTCAAGATTTATTTCTCACCAGGGAACTTGACTTCTGTAGAATTTGCATTTTCAGCTATACTTGGAATTATCACTCATGTCAATTTTCAGCCTGAATCCTTAGCAAAACTGTGGGTGTCTTATTGAGCGTGAAAACTGCTGAATGCAGATATGGATCAGCTGAGGCTTAGGACGGACGGGGGCTGAGTAGAGCTGCAGTTCTCCACTGCACCGAACATCTGTCTTGACACCCAGCAGTTCAGGGAAGTCTACAGCTGTACCTACTCATCACTGCTAAGAACTCCGGCTGCCTGGCACTTGGGGTTTTTATCTATTGACTTCTTGTTAATTTTTAAATTTTCTTGGCCACAGTGTACAGCGGCTTGATGTGATTTTTTTTTAAAGTACTGTACAGTATTTTTGAATTTCACTTTTTTAAGTACTAAATGTCTTTAATATTAATTTTAATCTTAAAATACGAAAATGGTTAATAGTTCATATGATTTTATATCAATACTACCATATCTATGTTAATTTTAGCAGAAGAGGAGCTGCTGTAGACCAGACTGTGGAATTTAAAATTTATTTGCTTTTAAAAACAAAATGAAAACAAAAAATGAAAAATGGAGATCGAGAAATTGAAAAATTGGGTGTTTCAGAGAGTGGAGTGGTGGTGACCAGGGACCATGAGGGTGGGGAAAACGGAGAGATGTTGGGCAAAGGGTGCAAATTCCAGTTATAAGATGCAGGAGTTCTGGGGCTCTGATGTGCAGCTTGGTGATTCTAGTAAATACTGTTTAAGATAGACTTTGAAGTTGCTGAGCGTGGCTCTTGAATGTTCTCACCACAAGAGCGAAGTGGCAGTTATGAAGTGTGATGGAGTTGCTGGTGAAAACGATAGCGGTGGTCGTTTTTTCAGTCTGTGTGTATATTTCAGATCGATACACTGTACACCCTAAGCCAGCAGAAGGGTACGCATCAATTTTATATCTCAGTAATGCTGAAAAAAGTGCAGGCATAAAATTGGGGTTTAGAAGCGTGGATTCCTAAACAGGAAGAAGTAGAAAAAGGAGAGGATGGATGAAATCAGAGGAGCAACCATGAGCGGAAGCCATGAGGCTGCAAGGGGAAGCACCAGGTAGGGGCATCAGAAGAGACAGAAGTTACAGGATTGGGAGCTAGATGAAAGCAGAGGGAAGGAAACCAGCTTTAAAAGCACGACAGCGTATAAAGACAGACCTGACTGCAGCGCTGCAGTGCAGTTTCTCCTCGGTCAGGGTGAGGCGTGCCAGCGCACTGCTCTGGTGCTGCTCGCCTTCACCTCCGTGTGCGCCTCGCTCCCAGAGCTCCCTCTGCGGCTTCCTCCCGCTTCCCCAGAGATCAGGATTGAATGAGAAAAAACTGGGTTCTGAATTCTGAGTATGTGAAATCTAGTTTGTGGTGCGCACAGCCGTAACTATGAATTGCTTGGGGAGAGAGTGTCTGGTTAATGAAACGGTCTCTACTCGTGTGCATGTGCTGATGGCTCGAGTGGGATGGACAGGCCTTTTCCTGGATTTGCAGCGTATAAGTACCTTAAAAATCTGTGCTTTGAGAGAGTCCTTAGTGACCAGACAGTAGCCAGCATCTTCAACTGTGTACCTTCTCTAAAATGTGACTCTTATTAGGGTGAAGATAGTGTACTTAAATTACTCATTTACTGAGTTCTCCTTACTCATACTCATTTTCTGTCGTTTTTTATCATTCTCGGTATATTTTCTCTTGCTTAGTAAAAATGGGTTAGATATTCTGTTTTTTTTTTCTTAAATACAACTTTTCCTATTGCATTACAAATTGAAACCATCATTGTGTTACTGGAGCATATAAATAAATACCTTAAAAATCTGTGCTTCGAGAGAGTAAATGGGTAGTTTAAGTACATTATCTTTACCCTAGTAAGAGTCACATTTTGGAGAAGGTACATAGTTGAGGATGGCTAGGTTAGCCATGATTTATAAAGGAGTGAAAATCTGTTGTACTTATAGAAAGTAGATTCTAGACCCTTAGGACTCTCTTGAAAGTGCCACATGAGAGTGAATTTTTCCATGCATTTTTATTTTATTAGTGATGAACATTAAAAGTCTGGGAATATATCCCAGTCTTTTTTTCTTTTTTGGTCCTTTTTAGGGCCATACCCATGTCAAATGGAAGTTCCTAGGTTAGGGGTTAAATTGGAGCTGCAGCTTCAGGTCTACACCACAGCCACAGTAACACTGGATCCAAGCTACATCTGCAACCTACACCACAGCTCATGTCAGGGCCGGATCCTTTAACCCACTGAGTGAGGCCAGGGATCGAACCCGTGTCCTCATGGGCACTAGTCAGATTCATTACTGGTGAGCCACAGCAGGAACTCCCCATCCCAGTTTTTATTTTATCTTATTTTATTTTTTGTCTTTTTGGCTTTTCTAGGGCCGCACCCGCAGCATATGGAGGTTCCCAGGCTAGGGGTCTAACCGGAGCTGTAGCTACCGGCCTTCGCCACAGCCACAGCAATGCAGGATCCAAGCCGTGTCTGTGACCTACACCACAGCTCACGGCAACGCCGGATCCTTAACCCACTGAGCAAGGCCAGGGATCGAACCCGCAACCTCATGGTTCCTAGTTGGATTCGTTAACCGCTGAGCCACGACAGGAACTCCTCCCATCCCAGTTTTTAAAAATAGAAAAACCTTATCTTTCCTTCAGCGCCTTTCTTTTAAGCTCCAGTGTAATTTTTTTAAGGCTTTGTACAGATGTTAACGTACAGACATCTCCTGGTGCTCAGTTTTACATTTGCAGTTATTTTAGGTCTTTTTGTTCTTTTGCAGGAGGGTAGAGTCATTGACCATTCACTGTGTGGGAAGTTCTCTGTGAGCTATAAACTAAAGAGGAGGTCCCATCACAGAGGAGGTAGTTTTCTTCCTCTGCTGATAGGCTCCCAGGTCAGTGGGAGGGCAGACCTGGACCAGGATGCCTGAGCCTTTCTCCTGGTAGGGCGGAGAGACTGCATATTTTCTTTACTTGTCTGCTTGATCGGACGCCTGGACCTTTCAGCTGGGAGGCAGGAGCTCTTGAGAGCATCCTTTTAGAGTAAAAATGTAGCCATCTGAATGCAGTTCGAGCAGTGTCTGAATACTGTTGTATTTCTCTGGAGAAGTGCTTCTCATACGTTAATGTGTATACAGGTCACCCGCGGCTCTTTCAGAAAGATGGATTCTGATTAGGAAGGTCTTGGGTAGTCTGTATTTTGAGCAGGTCCCTGGGTGACCCCTATGCTGCCGTCCCCCGGCCACGCTTTGAACAGGAAGGTTCTAGGGCGGTGCTTTCAGAGGGACTTTCCTGGGAAGAGCATGAAACATGCTCCATCTCTGGTGCTGTGTAGTGGCCACTAGCTACATATGGGATCGAGCACTGGATTTGCAATATTATTAGATTTTAATTCACTTAAATGTAAATAGTTATATGTGGCTGTGGCTACCATATTGGACAGTTTAGCGTTTAGAGACTAAGATAATTGAGAAATTTATGTTTAGTGATGATAGCCCATGTAGGATGGTGTTGAATTCTAGAACTATGGCCAAGACTGTCCCCAGTTACCAGTACTTACACCTTGCCTGTGGTAGGCAGTGTGTGCAGATGGACTTGCTGAATTGCAAGCTCCGTGACGGCAAGAGCCCTGCTAGCCTTGCTTGTTGGCCTGTTCTCCAGTGCTCGGCACATACTTGGTACACAGTAGATGTTGGCTGCCCCAGTGGAAGAATTGGGTGGTTCTCAACTTGGGAAGACCCATGTTTCCAGCATTTCGTGCAGCCTGTACTTGATGAGGGGACCTGACATGTGGTGTTTTGCTTGAGTTTTGGGAGGCTTCTCTTTGCTTTGCTTTTGAGGTTCTGTTAAATGGGATCCTGTTGGTTATAAGACAGTCTTCATTTATTCATCGATTCAACAAATGTATCTGTTTGGCTCTGTAGTAAGTTATTCTAGGCTCTGGGGATAAAGGAATCAAAGTGCTTGTCTTTTGGAGTTATAGTCTAGGGGCAATGAAACAGACAAAAAGCATTTTCCTAAAAACAACTCTGCCCGGTTCCTGGGAGATGTGTGTGTGATTTCTGATTGTGGTTTCAGGGTCACGGCTGTCGCAGTCTCTTGGGAAACCCACATCCACGCGCCCAGAACCCTCATGATAATCTTCTTTGCTTCACATTTCAGCTGTGAAGCTGTGACCAAGTCTGCCTTAGACTTGCTAAATAGTTCTTTTTCTTCTTTTTTTCTTTCAACCGTTTTCTTTTAAGGGGTTTGCTGCCCAGAGTGGAAGGAAATCCTTTTCATTTACTGATCCTCAAGTAAGACCATTCTTAGAATGGCCAGTGTCTTCCTGAAGCTCATCCTGTTAGAGCAGGCTTATTTCCCCATGATGTCAAGAATTTTTTTTTGTTTTTTTTTGTATTTTTAGGGCTGCACCCATGGCATATGGAGGTTCCCAGACTAGGGGTAGAATCAGAGCTGCAGCTGCCAGCCTACACCACAGCCACAGCAACACCAGATCTGAGCCTCGTCTGCAACCTACACCACAGCCCATGGCAATACCAGATCCTTAACCCACTGAGCGAGGCCAAGGATCAAACCTGCGTCCTCATGGATACTAGTCAGATTTGTTTCTGCTGAGCCACAAAGGGATCTCCAAGAACTTTTTTTGTTTGTTTTTGTTTTTGGATATATAATTGATATATATATATACCATTATATAAATGTCAAGTGTACAACATAAAATCATTATTTGGTATTGTATGTATTGTGAAATGATCACAACAATTAATCCGTTACCATATGTAGTTACAAAAATTTTTTCTTGTATGAAGACTTTTAAGATTTACTCTTTTATCAACTTTCAGATATGCAGTACGGTGTTATTATCTATGGACCACGTGCTGTGTATTACATGCACATGATTGATTTACTTTATAACTGGAAGTTTGTACCTTTTGATCCATTTCACTTAGTTCACCCACTCCCCACTTCTTCCCCTCTGGCAACATCCAGTCTGTTTTCTGTATCTTTGAGATTGCCTTGTTTGTTTTTTTTTAAGATTGTATATATAAGTGAAATCATATGGCATTTGTCCTCCTCTTGTTTCACTTAGCATACTGCCATCAAAATCCATTCATGTTACAAATGGCAAGATTTCAGCCTTTTTTTTTTGTGGTGTATGAATGTGTGCATATATATATATATATTTTTTTTTTCTTTATACACAGTTTCTTTATCCATTTTTCCATTGATGGACGCTTAGATAGTTTCCATATCTTGGCTATTGTAAATAGTGCTGCAGTGAAAGTAGGGGTGCAGGCATTTTCAAATTAGTGTTTTCGTTTTCTTTATAAACACCCGTAAGTGGGATTCCTGGATCATAGAGCAGTTCTGTTTTCAGTTTTTGAGGAACCTCCACACAGTTCTCTGTAGTGGTTGGATTAATTTATGTTCCCACCAACAGTGTGGGACTTTTCCCTTTTCTTCACATCCTTATCGACACTATTTCTTATCATTTTGTTAATGACCAAAAGGTGATACTGTGGTTTTATTTATTATTTTTATTTTTTTTCAGCTTTTGGGGGTAAGCTTTGTTCATTGATATCGAGTATGACAAAAAGCAAAGGTTTGGGTTAATCCAGGGCAAACAAGGATCATTTTTGATAGGAAAACATAGGAAGCTTGGGCCATAGGCCTCTCTAGAATTGGTTCAGTCATGATTATTGTGGTTTTAATTTGCATTTCCCTGAGGATTAGTGATTTTGAACATCTTTGCATGTGTCTGTTGGGAAAATGTCTCTTCAGATCTCCTCATTTTCAAATCAGATTTTTTTCTATTAAGTTGTGTGAGTTCTTTATATTTTGGATATTAACCCTTTATCAGAAAAATGATTTGCTTATATTTATCCCATTTAGTAGGTTGCCTTCTCATTCTGTTGATGATTTCCTTGGTTGTGCAGAAGCTTTTCATTTTGATGTAAAAGAAATTTTTTTCTATTCCATTTCATCTTATTACAGTCCTATACCTGTGTTCCAGAAATAGATGGCTGTTCAACCCAAAGCACCCCTGAAATTGACCTTGTTAACATTCAGTTGTATCCCGTTTCTTTCTCAATACCTTAAATCAAAAGAAAAAAAAAATCTTAAAAAAGTCACTGGTGGAGTTCCCCTTGTGGCACAGTGGAAGTGAATCCAACTAGTATTCACAAGGATGTGGATTCGATCCCTGGTCCTGCTCAGTGGGTCGGGGATCCAGTTTTGCTGTGAGCTGTGGTGTAGGTTACAGTTTCGGCTTGGATCCTGCGTTGCTGTGGCTGCGGTGTAGATTGGTAGCTGTAGCTCCGATTCGACCTCTAGCCTGGGAACTTCCGTATGCTGCGGGTGTGGCCCTAAAAAAAAAAATGGTACAAACAAAAATCAGTGGTTTAGTAAAGACACAACAGGAAAAATTTGTTAGGAATCTGAGCAAATACACAAGCAACAGATACACTTCCTGGTAAAAAAGAATGGACTCCTAAGGGAATACAAATAGATCACCCCCCCCCAAAGTATATATATTTCACATGAGTGTGAAAAGCTT
>PVHT021183523.1:1719443-1813060 GCA_004024745.2 Catagonus wagneri | reverse complement strand
GAGGCCTTTCTGAAGGAGACCTGGGTATTTCAGTTTTCAGCTGGGTTCTTAGTAATAGACATCTACTGCCGGAAGGCAAAGGCAGAGCTTTAACAAGTGAGGTCTGAGTGCTCACAGCAGGGCTTCCTGGAAGCCTGGAGATGTGAGAGGGCGGGACAGAGGCTGGAGGTGCTAATGGGTGTGGTACCCCCAGAGGGGGAGAGGTGGTGGCCTCACACCTTTGTTCTGTCCCTTTCGCCTTGTCTTGGCTCAAGTGCTCACCGTCTCCCTGCCCTGTTGCCTGCAGCCTGGGATGTTGGTCTGTTTGTTCTTGTGCTTTCTCTCTTCACACGTGGCCTGTATGAGCTTGCTCACATGCTAAACAGACTTCATGCTCTGGTGGTGTTTCGTTTTGAATTTCCTGTGTTCGGGACATAGCAGGTAATTAATAGATGCTGAATGAATTTTGGAAGTGATGCTCATGTAATGGGGAGTGTCAATGGCTTTTGCTTTATTTCTTTGTTTATTTTTGCTTTTTAGGGCCTCACCCTCGGCATGTATCCTATACCTGTGTTCCAGAAATAGATGACTGTTTAATATGCAACCCAAAGCACTCCTGAAATTGACCTTGTTAACATTCAGTTGTATCCCAGGCTAGGGGTCCAATTGGAGCTATAGATGCCAGTTTATGCCACAGCCACTGAAATGTGGGATCTGAGCCAAGTCTGTGACCTATGCCACAGCTCATGGCAATGCCAGATCTTTAACTCACTGAAGCGAGGCCAGGGATCGAACCTGCAACCTCATGGTTCCTAGTCGGATTCGTTTCTGCTGCCCCACGATGGGAACTCCAGTGGCTTTGCTTTAAAAGGGAGGAGGAAGAAATCTTATAAAAGAGGAATTTGGTCTTCCTTTAAATCACCTTAGCATTAATAGTTCTAACTTTTAAACGTAAGGAATAGACCTGAAATTCTAAATAAGAAGGTCAAGATCAACATTTTATGAAGTTTTATTTATTGTTAAAGATAGTTAAGTGCTGATAAGAAATGCAAAGAGCAAAAATAATCTGCGCTTCCGTTCTAAGGGGTGCCTTTTTTTTTTTAACTTAATGAATTTTATTTCAATTATAGGTGTACAAAAATCATCACAAGTCGATTTGATAGATTTTGTGTCCCAAACCCACAGTGCATCCCCCCACCCCCCAGATCGTCTTATTTGAAAAACCAAGGTTTTCCAAAGTCTGTGAGTCATTGTCTGTTCTGCAAAGAAGTTCATTGTGTCTTTTTAGTTTCCACATGTAAGCCGTAGCATTGGGTGTTGCTGTCTAATTGTCTGACTGGTTTCACTTCGCATGATAATTTCTAGGTCCATCCATATTGCTTTAAATGTTGGTAATTCGTTCCTTTTAATGGTTGAGTAATATTCCATTGTGTGTCTGTACCATATCTTCCCTATCCACTCCTCTGTCGATGGGCATTTAGGTTGTTTCCATGACCTGGCTATTGCATAGAGTGCTGCAATGAACACTGGAGTGCATGTGTCTTTTCGAGTCATGGTTTCCTCTGGATAGATGCCCAGGAGTGGGATTGCTGGATCAAATGGTAATTCTATTTTGAGTTTTCTGAGGAATCTCCATACTGTTTTCCACAGTGGTTGCACCAATTTGCATTCCCACCAGCAGTGTAATATGGATCCTTTTTCTCCATACCCTCTCCAGCAATTATTGTTTGTAGAGGGGGTGCCTTATTTGAAAGAAAAGATTTGATGTTGGCTGAATTCTGTGACAGCTGCTCTAATCAAGAGCCGCATGATGTTTAAGGCTATTTCTACCCAGAGCCTACAACTAGAAGATTTTTTCATTCTTTATTTTTTATTTATTTTTTTGCTTTTTAGGGCTTCACCCATGGCATATGGAAGTTCCCAGACTAGCGGTGGAATCCGAGCTGCAGCTGCCAGGCTACACCACAGCCACAGCAACGCGAGATCTGAGCCCCAACTGCGACCTATACCACAGCTCACAGCAACGCTGGATCCCCAGCCCACTGAGTGAGGCCGCATCTTTATGGATACTAGTCGGATTCGGTCTGCTGAGCCACGATGGGAACTCCCTTTCATTCGTTATGTTTGGTAACATTGCTGCTGTTGGAAATGAAAGTCTGATGATTAAGATGCCTCTTAGCTTTCCCTAGGAATTTACTCTTAAGAAACAAAAGACCGGGAATCTAGTTCTGACTTTTTTTTTTTGTCTTTTTGCCTTTATCTAGAGCTGCACCCGGCGGCATATGGAGGTTCCCAGGCTAGGGGTCTAACAGGAGCTGTAGCTGCCGGCCTACACCACAGCCACAGCAACGCGGGATCCGAGCTGTGTCTACAACCTACACCATAGCTCCCGGCAACGCCGGATCCTTAACCCACTGAGCGAGGCCAGGGATCGAACCCCCAACCTCATGGTTCCTGTCGGATTCGTTAACCACTGAACCACTACAGGAACTCCGCCAATTGTATTTCTATATTCTAGCAGTGAGTAACCTGAAAATGAAAAAAAAAAAAATTCTGCTTATAATAGTTTCAAAAAGAAAATACTTAGGGGAATAAGTTTAACAAAAGTAATGTAAAACCTGTAAAAAAAATTGTTAAAATAGATTAACAATCAAACAAATGGAAAGTCGGCCTATAGTCACGGATCGAAAGATTTAATAATCGTATTGTTAAGGTGCTAGTGCTTCTACAGGTTCATCCCAGCCTCTACCTCAATTTCAGCTGTCTGGCAAGCTGATCCTAAAATTCGTACGGGAAAGGCAAGGGGCTCAGAGTATCCTAAACAACTTGGAAAAGGAAGAGCAAAGTAGAAGGAGTCACAGTTACTGATTTAACTTCTGCCAATCTGCCATCGTCAAGGTGGTGTTATAGTGGCTTCTGGCTCAGTGGTATAGAATTGAGAGTCCAGTTCTAAACCTTTGCGTTCACGGTGAATTGACTTCCTACAAAGGTATTGAGGTAGTTAAGTGGAGGAAGATTTTTCAACAAACAGTGATGGGACAAGGGCATCGCCACATGTCCTGCCGCGAAGCTGGCTCTCAACCCCCACCATATACAGAAATTGACTCAGAATGGATCAGACGTCTACATGTAAGAGCTAACACGGTAAAACTCTTAAAAAAAACAAAACAAAACAGGAATAAATCTTTGTGTCCTTGAACTAAACAAAGATTTGTTACATCTGACACCAAAAGCACAAGCAACAACAACAAAAGTAGATAATTGTGCATCAACTCAGGGAAAAGACAACCACAGAATGGGAGAAAATATTTGCAAAGTGTGTATCTTTTTTTTTTTTGTCTTTTTAGGGCCACACCCGTGGCATATGGAGCTTTCCAGGCTAGGGGTTGAATTGGAGCTATAGCTGCCGGCCTACGCCACAGCCACAGCAACGCCAGATCCGAGCCGTGTCTGCGACCAGCACCATAGCTCACGGCAACCCCGTGATCCTTAACCCACTGAGGGAGGCCAGGGATCGAACCTGTAACCTCATGGTTCCTAGTCGGATTCGTTTCCACTGCACCATGACGGAAACTCCTGCGAAGCATATATCTGATAAAGAACTTTGGTTCGGCATTTATAAAGGACTCTTACAACTGAGTAATAAAAGAAGTAACCCAATTATAAAATGGGCAAGTATTTGGATGCATATATCTCTAAAGAAGACATGCAAATGGCCAACAAGCACATGACAAGATGCTCAGTATCGTTAGTCACTAGGGAAATGTAAATCAGAACTGTAGTGAGAGAGCACTTCACACCCCCAGGACGGCTTTAATAAAAAATGTAGACAGTAATAGAACCCTCAGACTTTGCTGGGAGGAATGTAAAAAGGTACTGTTTTTTGGAAAACTGGTGGTGTCTCCAAACATAGAAATACCATGTGACCCAGAATCCACTCATAATATATACCCAAGAGCTGAAAATGAATGTAGACATAAAAACGTGGCACGGCATCGTATATCAGCGATATTTTAATTTTTTAAGAAATGTAAAATAAAAAAATTAAAAATACTGGGAATTCCCATTGTGACTCAGCGGGTTACGAGCCTGACTAGTATCCGTGAGGATTCCAGTTTGATCCCTGGCCTTGCTCAGTAGCTTAAGTATCTGGGGTTGCTGTGAGCTGCGGTGTAGGTCGCAGATGTGGCTTGGATCCTGCGTTGCCGTAGCTGTGGCTGTGCTGTAGGCCAGCAGTTGCAACTTCGATTCCACCCCTAGCCTGGGAACTTGCGTATGTCACAGGTGCAGCCCTAAAAACAAAAACAAAACCCCCAAAAAGCTTGTATATAGATGTTCATTATTCGTAATAGCTAAAATGTGGAAATAATACAGGTACCCATCAGCTGATGAGTGGAAGGAAACGGGTGCATCCATACAATGGAATATTATTTCACAAGAAAAAGAAGTTCTGATACATGGTACATTGTGGATAAACCCTGAAAACATTATGCTATGTAAAATAAGAGACAAAAATGCCACAAATTGTGTGATTCTCTTGCTATGAAATAGATCACACAAATCCACAGAGACAGAAAGTAGGTTGGTAGCTACAGGTGCTGGGGACACAGGGCAGTGGGAAATGGTGGCTAATGGATATGGGGTTTCTGGCGGTGGGGGGTGAGGAAAATGTTCTGGAATTAGATAGCAGTGATGATTGTCACCATTTAGTGGATGTATTAAGAACCAGTGAATCTTGGAGTTCCCTTGTGGCACAGTGAGTTAAAGATCCGGCGTCACTGCTGTGACTCGGTTTGCGACTGGCGTGGGTTTGATCTCTGGCCCCAAAACTTGGGGCATGCCGTGCGTGCGGCCAGAAAACACAAACAAAAACCCACTGAGTCTTAAAAGGGGAGAGCAATTAAAAGTCCTATCGTGTTCTGAAAACTTAAAGTGTCGTTATGTCCCAGGAAGAGGATCTTTATTGTTTTTAACTGCCTTCCTTTCAGAATGGGGAATCTGAGAAGCTGCTTCCTCAGATTTCAGCGAGCCACATCCTCTGCGCCCTGTCCTCTGAAGGTGCTGTTAATAAACACTGCCATCAGAGTGGTCCTTCTTGGAGTCCGTCAACACTGCTTCCAATTTAATTTTAAAAAATATGTTTCAAATCATTTTTAAAATGCAACATGCAACACCATACACTCTTAGACATATAGCTGTTCATCAGATTTTACACTGTGTGATTCCAGTGGGTTAACTTGCATTTCCAAGTTGCCTCATTTTGTACATGCCTTGGAATCGAGTCTTTGGTATCTTTTCATCGCCCGTGTTCAGACATTCACCAAATAGTTCACTGAACAGGAAGGTTGTAGCGCGCAGCGCTTTAGAAGCCATACCAAAAACAACATGTGTCCTCTGTCATGAAGGTGTCCAAGTGAGGTCACTGCATTTCCAGTGTAGATGAAATCCACTCCTTGATACAAAGTAACCAAAGCCAGCTTGAGAAGGAAGTTGTATCCTGGGTCACATGACTGTAACTGTGCTCTGTAAAACCCTCATTTTACAATTTTATCGGAACGTCTTCATAATTCTACCTGCCATTTTAATAAGAGGATGCAGATTTAAAATTTTTTTTTTATAACTTAATGAATTTTATTTCGATTATAGGTATACAAAAATCATCACAAGTCGATTTGATAGATTTTGTGTCCCAAACCCCCAGTGCATCCCCCCACCCCCCAGATCGTCTTATTTGAAAAACCAAGGTTTTCCAAAGTCTTGTCTGTTCTGCAAAGAAGTTCATTGTGTCTTTTTAGTTTCCACATGTAAGTGGTAGCACTGGGTGTTGCTGTCTAATTGTCTGACTGGTTTCACTTCGCATGATCATTTCTAGGTCCATCTATGTTGCTATAGATGTTGTTATTTCGTTCCTTTTAATGGCTGAGTAATATTCCATTGTGTGTATGTACCACATCTTCCCTATCCGCTCCTCTGTCGATGGGCATTTAGGTTGTTTCCATGACCTGGCTATTGCATAGAGTGCTGCAAGAGGATGCAGATTTGATCCAATATAGTAGATCTATACTAATTTTTTACTTTTCATAGACTATGGTTCTGCATAAGATAACCATTTAAATTATATGCAGTTGGGATCCTGGAAATCTTTCTTTTTTAAGATTTTTTATTTTTTCTATTATAGTCGATTTACAATGTTCTGTCAGTTTCTGCTGTACAGCAGAGTGACCCAATCATATATACACAAATTCTTTTTCTCGCGTTATCCTCCATCACGTTCTATCACCAGTGACTAGATGTAGTTCCCTGTGTTATACAGCGGGACCTCATTGCTTGTCCACGCCAAAGGAAATCTTTCTTAGCACATGAAGTTTCCCTTTCCATTTTGACTTCACTCTCATTCCCCACAGAAATCCAACAGTGAAGGGGGAACCTCCTGCTGAAAAACTGTTTCCTGGATGTAAATAGATTGTATCTTTTTTTTCTGAGGCTCCCTCTCAGAGATTGGCACTGCTGGAGGTATTGTTGGCTGGATCCTAAGGTTTTTTTTTTTTTTTGCTGTGCCCAGTGTAAGTATTTCAGCTGCTCTTTGTTGAGTGGTATTTGGGAAGCGATACATAGCCTTATGGTAATCTTATTGCATATGTAGCAACCACGTTTGCATATGTGAGACTTTATCAGAAGCTGGGTTAAGTAAGGCATATGCCATCAGGTTGCCTGTGTGTGTGCACAACCTTTGTGAGTACGCACGTAGGCCCAGTGCAGGGCTCACGCAGGGTTTCGAGAGGTACGTTGCAGAGGGCGGGGAAGGAGACCGTGGACGGGTCATGTGAGACTGACCGAGTGCCTAATAGGTACGGATGTTTGCTAACACACGCTGGACGCCTTGTTGCTCAGAACGAGTCATGTGTCCATTCTGTTCTCTTTGTAGGCGACCATGGAGGAAGCACTTTACTCCCAGCGAATGTCACGAATGAGTTTCCGGAATATGGGACCATGGAGGAAAGCGGAGAAGGCCTAAGAGCCTCGCTTGAGTTTGATGCCGAGTCTCTGCCGTGCCGCCCGCAGGGGCAGCCGGGGGTCCAGCTTCTTGCTGGCCACCGCCCTGGGCTTGTTAGTGTTACAGGAGGACCAAAGGATACCGGACGGGGCCCCTCGCAAAGTCACCTCAAGGAGCAGCGTTTACAGCCCATTGACTCTTTGATCTCTGCTCTGAAAGCCACAGAGGCCAGAATAGCTTCGGGAACACTGCAGGCTGCAAAGGTGCTGGGCAGAGACGCCCTTCCTGGCTTTTCAGTTCAGCAGGTGGAACGAGAGCCAGACACTGCCAGTCATAAAACGCAGAGAGCCAGCAAGCCCTTCCCTGCTGGCCGAGGAAAGTCACCCGAAATACCTCTTTCAGCTGAAGTTACGACTGAGGACAGTTTTTATTTGAGCATCCAGAAGGATCTGACTGCACTCTTAACTGGAGAAGCGGAAGCAGAGCTTCCGCTCGCAGCTGCTAGTGGGCAGGAGGGGGCTGTCCCCGTGCGGGAGCCGGCTGCTGGTCCAGCGTCTTTCGGGGGAGGCCCAGAGGCCCAGAGCCCGGCCGGTGGTGCCGGTTTGTTGAGAGAGAGGAGGTCTGATCAGGGGAGAGAGCGCCCGGGGTGTGGCGATCGAGGCAGCTCCTCGGGACACCCGGGCCACGTCAAACACGTGGGGTTTCAGGGAGTGGAAATACTGTGGACCGGAGGCGAGGGGAGAGAGAGTCGGCTGCCTGTGGATGTGCCGGCGTCGAGGGAAAGGACAGCCCCTCCGGAAAGCACAGCCTTCCCCGCAGGGCCAGGCCGTCTTGGCTCACCGGCTGCTCGGTGCAGTTCGGCTGGCTTCCCCCAGAGTGTTTGGGACGACACCCAGAGAGCCCCTTCGGAGGCGCCGGCCGCTGGCTCAGGGCCATTCTCCCCTGAGAGCAGCGAGGACGAGGTCTTCCTGAGGGAACACAAGGAACATCTCAAGGAGAAATCCCAACTGGACAGAGACGGGGGAAGGTGAGCTCCACGCGTCCTGCTGTCTGAGACGCCCGCTGTGCGGGCTTGGCGCTGAGAATTCGCTTTGCCGTGTCCGGGCCCTTGTTGCCACAGAATGGAGGCGTGACTGTCTGTGAACTAGGCTGCTTCTAAGTTCCGTGATGTCACAGTGGTTGTGTCACAAAGGGTCCCCTAGGCAGGACCAGGGAAGCAGAGCTGTGGGGAAACTGGGAACTCCGAGCCGGGCGATCCGTTTCTGATGTTGTGTTGTATTTGATAGGTTTCAGGCTCTCCAGCATCTGGGTAACTAACCCCCCGCAGCTATCTTTACTAATGCAGAAGTATTGGACTCTTTTGACATTTCCCGGTAGCCACAATGTCTGAACTTGGGCATCTCTTCTGAGGCGCCACCACTGCCTGCCTGCCCGCAGCCTCCACGTGTGTCGGAACCCAGAGGCTGTGTGGCCTGACTCAGTTTTCTAGGTTTAGAGAGGAGAGCTGGAGCTCAGAGTTCAGTTCTGCCCCTGCAGTCACACTGGAGTCCCTTCTCACATGCGGCTTTGATGACGGTCCTGATGTGTAAACTTGGCATCCTGGTATTTCCTTGTCTTCTCTGATGTATCTAGCTGCTGTATCAGCTTAGAGCCTGGGGAACAGAAGCCTTGCGCGTCTGTCTTCACTGCCTTTCAGTGTCTGACCGTACAGTGTTCCTTTGCGCAAAGTCATTTTATTTATTTATTTATTTTTTGGCCTTTTGTCATTTTAGGGCCACACCCGTGGCATGTGGAGGTTCCCAGGCTTGGGGTCTAACCGGAGCTGTAGCCGCTGGCCTTCGCCACAGCCACAGCAACGTGGGATGCGAGCCGCGTCTGCGACCTACACCACAGCTCACGTCAACCCTGGATCGTTAACCCACTGAGCAAGGCCAGGGATCGAACCCGCAACCTCATGGTTCCTAGTCGGATTCGTTAACCACTGCGCCACGACGGGAACTCCGCACAAAGTCATTTTAAATGTGTTCCTTCTTGTCCGCTGTCTGTCCCCCATCTGTGAGGGTTCACCTGGGGGAATGTCTGTGTCTAGCCTGCAGGGTTTTGTTGGTTTGGTGCCCCACAGTTAACTCACAGAGCCACTGAGAGCCACTTTAGGATGGCCGTCAGGACTCCTTCCTTCTCCTCCCGTCCCCGACACAGACTCCCCTCAAAGGTAGCTCTGACTCGTGGCAGGCGGCTCAGAACACTTACTCCCGCTGGGGACGCCCTTCCGCTCTTGTGCAGGTAACTGACTCATTCCCCGTTCCTCCTGCCCTCCTCCCTCCTTGCTCCCACAGACGGCTTTCAGTTGTCTGCTGAGTCCTCGTGCAGAGTAGGCGTGGCCCACGGCCACGGACCTCGCGGGGTTCACTGCTGCAGATAAACACATGGATCATTATGGGACCGCAGCCTGTGCGCTGGGTTCCACAAAGGAAGAAAGGGGGCACCCACTGGCAGGAATAGATGGGGTGCAGGAGGGAGGTTGTTGGAGTTGGTGGGCTGGGGAGGGTCTTTATGGAGAAGTGACAGTTAGGCCGAGACTTGAGTGAATGGGGAGGGGACAGGACACTCCAGGCAGAGGAGCTGCACGTGATGGGGTGGTGGGGGAGTGCTTTGTCGCCCGACCCGGGTGCTCCCTGGACTCTGTGAAGCCAGGGCCCGCGGCACATTTGAAGACGTGAACTCTACTCTACTCATGTGGCTGGAGCCTCCGGGCCGGGGGTGGGAAGTGCATGAGCAGAGCCGGGGAGCGGCTTCAGCCCCGGGCCCTCCCGTTGCACTGCGAGTGCCCTGCAGAGCCGTGAGGAGAAGTGTCACTGGTACAAGGTAGCCTTAAACAGCAGAGACAGCCATGCTGTGCACCGAATCCTTGGAATGCCCAGGAGTGTGGGTTACTTCCCAGGTGGTTCTGTTCCTATTTTGTTACTGTTCCCGGAATCTGAGGCTCAGAGAGGCTGACTTCCCTGAATTGATGGAGCGAGGAATTGGCGCGTCCAGATTCACCTCCAGGTTTTTCTGTCTCTTTTCTGTTTCCTCTTTCTCTTACTGAGTTTAAAATTTTATTTAATTATCCTAATACTCATTTCTAGAAAATGTTGCATATTAATTAATTAACACCCCAGCCCGGTATATTAATGTGAAAGTTTTTTTTCTAGGTTTTCAGTGTTTTGGTTAGCCTTGTGATAAACATGTTTGTTGGCACTTTTTTTTTCTTTTTTTTTTTAAAAAAAAGGTCATTCACTGACTAGTCGTTTCTGGACCCGCAGTCTCTCTGCAGTATTGCCTTGTTGTCACCAGGGGGCAGCCGTTGGATTCTAATATATTCATCCTCTTGAGGGCTTTTGGTCTTAATATTTAAATCAGAAAATAGTAATAGACTGGAGTTCCTGTTGTGGTTCAGTGGTTAACGAATCTGACTAGGAACCGTGAGGTTGCGGGTTCGATCCCTGGCCTTGCTCAGTGGGTTAAGGATCCGGCGTTGCCGTGAGCTGTGGTATAGGTCGCAGACGCAGCTCGGATCCCGCGTTGCTGTGGCCGTGGCGAAGGCCGGTGGCTACAGCTCCTGTTAGACCCCTAGCCTGGGAACCTCCATATGCCGCGGGTGCGGCCCTAGATAAGGCAAAAAGACAAAAAAAAAGAAAGAAAATAGTAATAGACTGATGAATGTTTGGCGTATTTTTAGTCTATTACGTTTAGGTAATACATTTATTTTCTGTTCAAGTTAAGAATAATGTAGCTGTCAATTTCAATTCGTAGAGTGTAGCTATCCAAAATGAGAATTTAATATTTCACTCAAATAGTCATTAGACTTGATGTCTTTGTATTCTCAGAACTAGTTCAAAACTATGTTATATAGAGGGGAGCCTAGCATATTATACAGAGAGTGTTTTCAGCCTGAATATGTGTCTCTGCTATTTTTCTTTGCAGGTGTATTGACTAAGCCCACCAAATACAGGTGTTAGCTCTACAGAATGTTACTGTTTTTTTGTATGGTTGAAGGGGAAAAAATGAAATTAAAAAAAATTCAGCAAAACTAACCTAATAAACCACACTCTTATCCGCTTTGCAGGGTTCCTGAGCAGGAGGAGCGCTTCCGGGGCGGCGGCGATGGCGTCTTCGGGTCCGCGGATGCAGAGGACCCCACCGATGTGTACAGCTCCCAGTTCGAGACCATTCTGGACAACACTTCTCTGTACTACAGTGCGGAGTCCCTGGAGACCCTGTACTCGGAGCCGGATAGCTACTTCAGCTTTGAAATGCCCCTCACCCCGATGATACAGCAGCGCATCAAGGAAGGCGCCCAGTTCCTGGACAGGACGTCCGTGGGGGGACAGCAGGATGTCCTGAGCGTCTCAGCAGATGGAGGGATAGTGATGGGCCACGCCGGCGGGATCACCAGCGGGCTGAGCGGCTCCAGCGACTCCGTCCACACCAAAGGCACCCCGGAGATCGCTTTCTGGGGAAGGTACTCGTCCCGTGCTCGCTAAGTTCCTGGTTGTTGGTAGCCGTTTTTTTTTTTTTTTTCTTTGGGAGATCTGAGTGTGGAATATATTTGAAAAGCATCGGTCCAGTGTCTGTGGGTGTAAGTGCATGATCTGAATCAAAAGTAATTTGGGTTTTGGGGGGCAGGTAGAGTACAGTCGAGTGGTATGCCAAGTTGGCCACCCGTGCACGCTCTGTGTGGTGGCGTTTCTTGTATTACCGTGTGTGAGCTGGATCCCAAACAATGTTTGTGGGTGGTGAGTAGAGATCCGCTCCAGTGATGCAGCTTTGGTGGCAGTCACCGGGTGCTGTGGAAAGAACACTTGGCGTTCGTGGCTTCCGTGGCATTGGCTGATGACTTGGAGTGGGCTGTTGACTAAGCTGGAGTTTCCTTGGTTGTAAGTTGAGGGCGTTGGGTTAAATGGTCCCTAAAGTCTCTTTTGGCCCTTTGCTCCGAAATGTCCGGTGCTGCTTGGAGGTCTTCCTGTTCCAGAGATGGTGGGAGAGGATCTGATTATACAGATGCTTGATAAAGCGGATCCCTTGGTCAGCACCATAAATGTTGATTTTTCTCTCTCTGCTTTGGGATTTATGTCTGCTTGGAACACAGAATGACGAACTATGTAGGTGTGTGTGCCATGCCTGTCATTTAGCGATTCCCCATCTCCCGATGGATTATCCAGCTTTCATCTTTTCTTGTTCATCATCCTGGGATCACTTAGCTATTCTTGAGCATTTCCGTCAGTGGACAGATAATGCTACACTTCCTAACAGCTTTGTGAATTTAGGTGTAATATGTTTTTCCTGAATTAAAATGTGTCAGTTCATGCGTTTGGGGAGGTAAAGGGGAGGTTAAACGAGGATAAACTGTTTTAGAACTGTATGAAAAAATGTCAGTGCTTTTTTTTTTAAAAGTCAGGATTCTCATTACAGGATTCCAGTGAGCCTCTTCTCATGAGCAGTCTGTGCCGTTAAGCACTTGCAGTGAGCATTTTATAGGCTTACGGCTCCCCGGGGGAGCTTGCTTGAGACTGGCGTACTGTAACGCTGCAGCTCTGAGTTCCACATGAAGCAGACCCTCCTGTTGGGTACCTTCCTCTTGACCACACAGGTCTTGGAAGCAAAGATCTTGGTCTGATTTACTTGGATCAGCCATGTATTCTCTCTGAAGCCCCTTTTTGTTTATTGGCATAGTGGGGTTAATGGCATTTAGTACGCTGTGTGGCCCTGATTTAAGGAATTGATACAGATTAAAGCACCTGGCATGGTACCTGGTGTAAGGCAGGGGCCGGAGTAAATGAGTGAGCCAGAGCTGGCTGCTACACCTGCAGTCACACTTCCTGGAGCTCTAAGAGGGGGTGTCCTGGAGAGGAGGGGATTTCTAGGGGCTGCCTGCCTCTGAGGGGCGCTGTCCCTGAGCGGGTGGTGCTGTCATCTCTGATAACCGTAAATTGTGATAAAATGCAGGTAATTTCACTGACTTTCCAATCCAACTTTATGGAGTGAGCAGAAGTTGTTTATACATCGTCGATCTGAAAAAGGTTGGGGAGCTGAGGTGTTTTGGGCTGAGACTTTGCTGCAGAAGCCGCAGGGAGGGTAAATAAAGATACAAGATAAACAGCAGCGAGTCAGAACAGGAAGGCGAAAGCTTTATCCAAGGTGTGGTGTGCAGACTTAGTAGAGGAAGCAGCCATCACTGGTGCCAGCAGGAGGGCCCGTCGTTGGTAGGGCAGGATGGGCAGTTAGGAGAGAGTGTTGGGGTTGGTTGTAGTATTTTAGCATCTCAGATTTAGATGGTGGTAAACTTCAAGCCAACTGGAGACAAGGTTTCCGCTGCGTCGCTTGCATTGTCAGACCATGAAATCTTGCCCACCAATGAGACCGAATTCCAGTGCAGAATGCAGAATGAGATGCATCTGAGAGATGAGCTCTGGTGCTGTCCACTCAGTTCTTGACCAGTGGTTATTCACTCCCTCCTTGAGCACTGGCTAGGGACCTGGACAAACCAGCTCGGCAGGGCACGCCGTTTGTGTTGTGTGAGCTGGCACAAGATAATAAGCAGTTGTAAGTGGAGATTGTTTATTTTGTGGTGTGTCTGTGTAATGTCTATGTTTGTCTCTATTCAGGGATAAAAGATAGGCTAGGCTCAATGATTCTAAAAAACTTTAAGGAAATGGGGAGTGGCCGTCGTGGCGCAGCGGTTAACGAAACTGACTAGGAACCATGAGGTTGCAGGTTCGATCCCTGGCCTCGCTCAGTGAGATAAGGATCCGGTGTTGCCGTGAGCTGTGGTGTAGGTTGCAGATGTGGCTCGGATCCTGCGTTGCTGTGGCTGTGGCTACAGCTCCTGTTAGACCCCTAGCCTGGGAAACTCCACATGCCGTGGGTGTGGCCCTAAAATGACAAAAAGGCAAAAAAAAAAAAAAGAAAAAAAGCAAGAAACTTTAAGGAAATGGGAATAAATTTCATGTTTTTCTTTACCTTCTCTGCCCCTATTGGTGCTTTGGTGACGTTGTAGCACCAGAGGAATTGTGGGTTGAAGAATCAGAACATTTTCCAGCTTGAAGGGGAAATTTTTTTACAGTAAAGAATCTGAGCCCCAGTTGAGTAGGCCAGAGTTGCCTGGTGACAGCTCCTGCGCTAGCGTCCAAATTGCCTGACACCTAGAACAGGCACATTCAAGGCCGCCTGGTTTCATACCCGTGTTCTTTCTTTTGATCTAATTTCTCTCATGCCATATATTTTTGGAGCCAGAAGTCGGAGTTGGTAATTGTAGAGCTGTGGTGGTGGTCGTTGGTTATGTGTGTATAATCAATTTGAAATAAAATTTACCAGATCATTAATAAACATGTCTTCGTAAGTTAAGGTAATCAGTGATCAGGCTTTTAAAAATTTCTTTTGCATTAAAGCATCCCTCTGCAGAGGTAAGGAAGTAGACAGAGGCATTGAGCCTGTCAGGGAAATCCAGACTAGAATGCTGACCACACAGCAGCCAAGCACTCTGAGAAAAAAAAAAATCCAACTTACTTTATTTTATTTTTTTTTGTCTTTTTGCCTTTTCTAGGGCCACACTCGTGGCATAGGGAGGTTCCCAGGCTAGGGGTCTAACAGGAGCTGTAGCTACCGGCCTACACCACAGCCACAGCAACGCGGGATCCGAGCCGCGTCTGCGACCTACACCACAGCTCACGGCAACGCCGGATCCTTAACCCACTGAGCAAGGCCAGGGATCGAACCCGCAACCTCATGGTGCCTAGTCGGATTCGTTAACCACTGAGCCACGATGGGAACTCCTACATTATTTATTTATTTAGTCTAAAAAAGCCAACTTTATTCAACATTGTGCTCTTTACACGGGAAAGGTGATAAAGTGAGGCAGGTGCACATGCCTGGCATTGCGGCTGTACCCACTGATCTCTGCTGTTTCATTGCCGGTGGGCTGGGGTGGAGGCGGGGGGGCTGTGTGGGATAAAGCGAGCTCTGAGGAAGACATTCTAAGACTCATCTACCTTGATAATGCTTCTCTGAGTCTATCTTGATGAGAACCAGGGAACTGAAGCCTGTTCCTGTTGAGGCATTGATTTTGATGTATCGACCAGTAGAGACTGTTACTACTTTAGGAAGTCTCTGAACACCATCTTAGGTCCTATGCGTCATGGATGGTCCATCGGTTTTATTTCTTTAGTAAACACATGGTGCTTGATTCTCATAATAAGCTAAGATAAAAGACCGTTCATGTTCTGATTTTCCAAAGAAGGAAACCGAGGCCCAGAGCAGTTGAGTAACTTGCTCAAAGTTGCACAAAGAATAAGTGTCACACCCAGGATTTGAACCCAGTCAGTCAGGCTCCAGAGACATTTTATTTTATTTTATTTTTTTGTCTTTTTAGGGCCACACCCGAGGCATTTGAGGTTTCCAGGCTGAGGGTCCAATCGGAGCTGTAGCTGCCAGGCTTCACCACAGTCACAGCAGTGCAGGATCCGAGCCGCATCTGCGGCCTACACCACAGCGCATGGCAACGCTGGATCCTTAACCCACTGAGCGAGGCTAGGGATCGAACCCATGTCCTCATGAATGCTAGTCAGGTTCATTAACCACTGAGCCATGATGGGAACTTCTGAGACCATTTATTTTTGGTCTCCAAACAAAAATACTTTCTTTTGCTTGACATTGCCTAGGTATTTTTAAACACTCTTCTGTATCAATATATGCTTTTACTTTGTCATTAAAGATTATTTCAGTGGCAGTATCTGACAGTGAGTTTTGAACATAGGATGACAGTGTTCTCCGTTGTGTTGCATCCTGTCGGAAGGAGGAGTGGCTGGAAGGGGAAAAGATCATGGGGTACTTCAGCGCCTTCAGGAACGCCTCCCGGGCCTGACTTCAGCCAGGATTTGTGGCTGGAGGGCGACCGATCTCCACTTAAGTCCAAGAAGAAAATCCTTCAAATCTGTAATAATCTAGCATCAGTTTGGAAGGACATTTTAAAAGAGTAGGTGTGCTGATTCTTTGTCTTTTAAAGCATTATGTACTTTTGTGAGAGCAAATAGATGGCTCCGTATAAGCTGAAAAAGCCTCTTAGGATCCTGGAATCAATCTGGCAGGAATAAACTCTCCCAGGTCCTCTGAACACTGACGCTGCCCAGAGAGCCGCGTGCCAGTCAGGAAAGAGCCTACCCTGTGACCGTAACACAATGTTTTAATGAAGGAGCAACGAGCAGCACCCATTCCCTTTGTGGTCCAGCCACAGGGCCCTCAGGCCGATAGGGTCAGCCATGCGCGTGGAGTCCAGTCATGTGGCTCCAGAATCGGGAAGGATAATTAGAGACTCGCAGCTCCACATGTCCAATGGGCTCCTTTGTGTCTACGTGCTTCTCTCTGGCCGGACCATCCGCTGAGGACGGCAGCTCCCATCAGTGAGTCCTGACCTGAAGCCTGTAAGGCCAAGTGTGGTCACTCTGCCCTTTGTTTTTGTTTCTGTTGAGCTCGGGTTTGAACAGATAGGAAAAGAGGGACAGCAAAAGCAGTAATGCCGCAGGAGCTTCCCTTTGGTTCTCTGAAATACGCAAAACTGCCTTTTAGCCTTCCCTCATTAGTGTGACAGCTCTATTTCCTGTCTCAGCTCCCCAGTTTTTCTTTCAGGTGGCGCTCAGGGTGGGAGGAGCCCGGCAGAGGCAGCAGGTGGATCGCATCTGCGTGCAGCTCCTGGGCCTGGGGGGACTCTATTGGGGGGTCACAGCACTTGGTGCTTGTGGCTGCCTGCTCCCTCTGCTTTCTCCCTTCTCTCTAGAATGCAGACCACCAAGTATCCTTTATCTTCCAACGTTTTTCTCTTTCTTTGGCATCTCTTTGTCTAGGAAAAAGTCACATCAAACAAGATTGAAAACTTAGAGAAAAGGTGATTTCAAATATTTTTGACATCCCAACTTAAAACGTGTGGGTATTTTAGTATAATGTAAAATATTAGAGTCGTGTGACTTTAGTGACGCTGGTGTCTGGACACGATCTCGATCTTGTGGACTTATTTCGGGGGGTCTGGCTCACCCCCTCTGTCGTCCCGGTGGGAGCTCTCCAGTCTCCAGGTTTCATTACTGCCTTGCTGCTGCTCTGCTGATCTCTTTAGTTCTTCTCTTTCATGTTTTAAAACTTGTTCCGTACAGAATAGGTTCTCATTTTTCTCTTACTAGCTCCCTGAAGCAGTTGTGATGGTGAATTTTTTCTTTTCCTTTTTTTTTTTCCATTGCAAAGAAGCAAGGAATGACCACGCTCAGTGATGAGGGTGGCGGCCCTGCTGGGTCTCAGAGCCGCCCTATCTGGGTTCAGGTACCTACTGGGGTTGTGACCTTGAGTAAATTACGGAAAATCTGGGCGCCTTTCCAAGTGTGAAATGGAGTGAATCATACCTATTCAAAAGCAAATGAGGTTAATTAAGTGAAAAAAATCTAGAGTAGAAGGTCTGGTGGCTTCACAATGCCTGGCACATGGTATGAGGTAAATGAAACATAAAATAATAATAGCTGGAGAAGAGTCATTGTAACAGTCCACCGTGGGCCACCCTGGGCCAGCCTCCACGCTTCTGCAACACCTGTTCCTGGACTCCTGAAACTGCGCTTTCTTTTATAAAATCCAGCGTACTGTGGTGGGGTGGCGTAGGTACGGGGATTTGGGATCAGAAGACAGGTCAAGTCATTTTTTTCTGCTGGCTGCTGGATCCTGGGTTACTTCACTTCGAGGAACCTCCTATTCCTTCTTGGTAAAATGTAGATAACCTTAATTCTCCCAGTTTACTGTTTTGTTGTCAGAATTTGCTAGTAAGTTCTGGTTTATGGATATTCATTGTGTGCTTATCCTGAGTTTTTCAGTGGTCTGAAAAATAGTCTAAGGAATATAAGACACGAGATAAGAAAACGCTTGGTAGAGGAAAAAAGACACCAGGATTTGGTGACTGTTTGAATCTAGGACACGCGGGCTGCGTCCAAGTGATACTGAGTTTTCAGGGTGGCCAGTGTGCCCATCAGGAGCGCAGCAGGGCTGGTAGGAGGGTGCCTCGTGGTGGGGTTTGCACAGATGGGATTTGAGGAGAGTGAGGACCCTTCAAGTGAGAGACGTGGCGTCACCTTTTGGGGGGAGGCTCGGGGTGAGCTCACGGAGGGTGAGGGTGCGTGAGGCCGGGCTGGAGTGCCCCTGGGTGCTGCCTGAGCATCTCCCTGATGCCAGCTGCGGAAAGTACGCCTCTGTGGGCAGTTTCCCATGCTGGCCTCCTGCCCCCTCAGCATCTGATCGTCCGGGGCCTGTGGTCGTCCCCTCAGGCAGGGGTGCCCTAGGACTGGAGCTCTCCCTGTTTGCTGGGTGCCTCTTGTATCGTTTGATGAGGATGTCAAGAAATGCCTGGATTTGAAACAGGGTCTCCTTGAAGTGTTCTGATTCCATGTTTGAACTGTAAGAGGTACCAAGCAGTGTCCCCGGTGTTGGTGTGGAGGGTGCTGGCTCTCTTCTTAGATCATGTTAAAAGACTTCCAGTGATAAAGGACATTGGAGTTACTACAAGAACTGTAGCTCTAAATAAAAACTGGATTAGCCGTTGATATTTTAACCGGTCAGGTTGTTACAGCAATCTTTTCATTCATGTATCAGTGCAGTATTTAAGTTTTAAAGGAAGTGATAACATTTCCTTTCAACAGAGGTCACTTAACCTAAGATTGGCAAATGTTATCATCTATTGATCCAGGGTTTGGGGAAGAAAAAAGGCAGCGACCTGTCTCCAACTAAAGCTCTTTGAAAGTATTCTACATAGAAGTAACAATTTATCAGAGCCCCACATGGGTCTGTGTCCAGTGCTTCAATCCCGTTTTCCTTTTTCTCCCCTGGATTTTAGAAGCTTTCTGTAAACTGCAGTACAGAGTCTGTATTGAACTGGCCGAAGCTCCTGGCAGAGCCCTGCTGTTCGGTACCTGAGTGGCTGTGGTGCCAGGTGGGTGAGCCGAGGCTTTCCCGTGAGTGCCAGTGTGGGGTAGTCTAAACCCCCTGAACCGCTAGCATCTATCTGAGTGTTAGGAAAGTGCTTCGGCTGCGTCATCCTCACGCCTCGTACGTTTCCTAGGCCTGCGCTTGAGCCTCTATCTGCAGGTGCTTTTTTCTGAATCTAGGATTATGGGAGGCAGGAGCTTTTTAAAGTTTTGGCTCCCAAGCATGGCCACCACAGATTCTGATCCTGTTGGTTCGGGCCAGCACCCAGGCAGTAGGTGCTTGAAAAGCTTCCGTGGAGATTCTGCTGTTCGGCCTAGGTTGTCAGCCTCTCGTCCTGGAGCTTGTTAGAAAACCGTAGCAGACCTCACCCCAGACTTGCTCAATGACAGTGTGTGTGTGTGTGTTAGCAAATTCCCAGATGATTCATGAGCATTTTAAAGTCTGAGCAGCACGGGGAACTGTTAAAGGAAGACTGCGGAGCAGAGTAAGACAGCTGTGTTCTCAGCGGGCAGGCCTGTGACCGGTGCGTGTGCTCCTGGCAGGGGAAACCTCGTCACAGAGGTTTGGACAAGTGAGTGGCCCTGACTGTGGACCTTGACGTGACCTCTGGTGTCGTCTTTGGCGCAGGAATCTTGGCGTGCCTGTCCCTGCTCTGGAAGCAGAGAGGCTGGTCTGTTTTCTGCCAGCAGATAGCACGGTTTCCTAGTGAAGAGGGTGGCGTAAGCCAGACTGCTTTGGTTCATATTTTGTGAATTATCTCTGCTAAACCTCAGCTTACTTATCTGGGAAAGGGATAATAATTTACTGCCGCTCGATGGGTACTCAAAGAATCTTTAGTACATTATCAGTGATAACACTGCTTGAACTGTTGTTTTTAAAACTTGCCCAAGGTCACCTGCTATGAGTGTACCATGGTCAGATCAACCTAGGATGTTGTCTATGTGTGACAATAATTCTAAGAACATTAGATTATGTGCAGGTGAGGAGTTTTAATGATAGTTTATTGTCTTTGTAATTAGTCTATCTAGACCCCATCCTGGGAGCTCCCGCTGTGGCTCAGTGGAAATGAACCTGACTAGTAACCGTGAGGATGCAGGTTCGATCCCTGGCCTTGTTCAGTGGGTTAAGGATTGGCATTGCTGTGAGCTGTGATGTAGGTCTCAGACACGGCTTGGATCTGGCATTGCTGTGGCTGTGGTGTTGGGCTGCAGCTACAGCTCCAGTTCAACCTCTAGCCTGGAGCTTCCATATGCCTCAGGTTCGGCCCTAAAAAGACAAAAAAAAAGAAAAAAAAAGAAAACCCCACAAAAACACCCCTTCCCCAAAATGCAAAGATCCCCACCTCAACACAGAGAGGGTGACATTTTAGTCAAAAGTAGTAATATGAAGTCTTTAGTATAGAGAAGTTAAGAGGTATCGAATAGTTATTGTGAAACAAAATTATAAACGTTTATTAGTCACACTGCATTCGCTAAGCAGCTGTATCAGGGTTCATCATATATCATAATTAATGGGGGGCGTCCTTTCTGTTAGGCAGTGGACTTCTCATGAGGGCCCCTATACAGGGTCCAGCACATTCTAACAAAGCCAGAGGCACAGGCTCACTGAAGAGGATAGGGTCTGGCCTTCTGTTTTTGTTTTTGTTTTTGTTTTTTGCTTTTTAGGACTGCACCTGTGGCATATGGAAGTTCCCGGATCTAGGGGTCGAATTGGAGCTGCAGCTGCCGGCCTACACCATAGCCACAGCCATGTGGAGTCTGACCCTAGTCTGTGACCTGCACCACAGCTCAGGGCAATGCAAGATCCTTAACCTACTGAGTGAGGCCAGGTATCGAACTTACATCCTCATGGGTACCAGCCAGGTTTGTTACCACTGAGCCACAAAGGGAACTCCCAGCTGCACATTCTAGGTGCTCAGTTATTGTTGAACAAAGAACTTAACCAGCAGCTGCTCTGTAGTAGGTACTAGGTGTCTCCCAGAGTGGAGGCAGGTAACTTCACAGGTAGCTGTGGAACAGGGCAAGCTGGGCAGTGGGGTTCTGAGGCCGGAGCTCCTCCCAGCGTGGGCTTCCGAGGGCCAGGTGTATGTGTGTACACGTCCAGGGAGGGGGGCAGGGAGACTCTCCAGATGGAGGCGGAATTAGGAGCAGCTGCTTGGGTTTGGGGGCTGGAGCGTTGGGAGTCGAAGGGCTTATTAACCTCTTTATCTCCTGTTCGTTTTCTAGACTGAACCCGCTGAATACACTTGAAAGGCAGGCATTATGCAGTTGACTTTTTTTTTTTGTTTTTTTGCCTTATCTAGGGCTGTACCCGCGGCATATGGAGGTTCCCAGGCTAGGGGTCTAACAGGAGCTGTAGCCGCCGGCCTTCGCCACAGCCACAGCAACACGGGATCCGAACCGCGTCTGCAACCTACACCACAGTTCACGGCAACGCCGGATCCTTAACCCACTGAGCGAGGCCAGGGATCGAACCTGCAACCTCGTGGTTCCTAGTCGGATTCGTTAACCACTTAGCCACGACAGGAACTCCTATGCAGTTGACTTTTACAACTTCTGCATATTCTAGGCCCACTCCAAAGTGTAAGTATTTATAAACACTTGGGATCTCACCAGCCAGTTCAGGTAATCAAACATTGCATGAATGTCTCTGGGTCCCACCCCTCTCGTTCTCTTCCCGAAGGTCACCGCTGTGTCACGCCCATGTAGGTGTGCATCCGTCAAAACATTGTCCTGCTCTTTCACATGCTCTCGAACTCTGCCTAAGTCCTGTGTTCTTGTTTCCTTTTGTAACGCACTTATTTGCTCAACATTTCAAATTCACTCTTGACTGATTCATAGAGCCCTAAATGCATTAATTATTTGCTAAATAGTATTCATTGCATAAATATACACTTATAACTAATTTTCCCATTTTCCTAGTTATGAACATTTTGGCTGTCTATGTTTTTGTTACCTTAAGTGGCATGGCAGTGAACATTCATGTTTTCTTGTGCACATGTGGAGAGTTTGTCTAGGCTAGGTATATATTTAGGAATAAAATTGCAGGACATTAAACATAATCATTTTTTGGGTGAACCGAGGCATTCTTGAAAGGGCATATTATATTTTTTTTGGGAGTATGTAATTTTCTCTCCTTTGGTTTCTACAGTAATTTTTAGTTATTTTACCTCCTGATCCTTATAATTCCCAAATCCCAACAAAAATAGCAGGAGCCCAAAGAAAAAGTCTAGGGAAGGAAACGAAGCGGGACCAGTCTGCGTTCCCTTTCGGGGCTCTGCTCGGACTCTGGTATCCGCTAGTTAGGTCTGGTGCCCGTCCATTCTCTCCGCCTGCCCTGTCCTGTGGTCCCAGATTCTCAGATGCCTCCCGGGTGGGCGGCTGTTGTTGCCTGTGTCTGACAGCTGCGAGGGTTGGCTGTCCACGCCCGGCTGTCCGAAGCAGCATTTGAGCAGCAGGGCAAACAAATACTTTCACATTAATCATAGCAGAAAAAACAGAAACTAAAATGTCTAGAAGTGAAGATAGAAAAACACAGATCACGTAAAGTTAAGTGTAAGGATGGCTTGAACACAGCTGGATTTTATATGGTAGCAATGGATCAGGTCTGTTTATTGCCTATTCCAGTCATTCTGTAGAGCCAGAATGTGTGTGCCGTCGGAAATGATGGCCCTTAAAAATAGTTATTTAAGGGAAACAATCCCTTTTCAAATGATGTTGGGCAAACCCTCTTCCTCACATAAGCAGCGACCGCTCCAGACCCACCCGTCCAGCTGTTCCTGGTCTCTCTTGTCAGCTGGCCGTCTGGCTTCTAAACAGTTAAGTGGAGGTTTGTGAGGTCATGTGTGACTTCACTGGATGGACTTGGGGGGAGCTGCCCGCCGAGAGGGAGGCAGGGCCAGGGGAGTCTCCTCTAACTTCTGCAAGTCCTCAGCCCGCGCGGCCCTGGAGGTGTCTGAGAGAATGTCCCTGCAGAGGTGGCCGGGCGCGGTCTGGGCGCCCAGCAGAGGCAGCGGTGGAAGCACCCTGCACCAGCCCTCGCAGATGCTGGAGGTTTGCTGAGCCCGTGGGACGGGAGAGCGCCGCTCTTTGTATCCGTGACAGGATTGTGGGCGGGCTGTTTGCTGACGGAGGTAACCGGACTTCACTTTATGTTCTTTGTCTGGTCCTAGGCAGCGCTGGGTTTTGCGACTGCAGTTACCGAAAATCCTCTGGGTTGTCAACTGTTTGATTTCACGTGCAAAAAGCCTGCAAGAGAGTCTTTTAGAAACTCAGGAAGACGCTGCCTCTGTAGTGTTTCCTGAACAGGGGCTGATGAGTTGCGGAGGGGTGTCTGTCCCGGGCTGTGACGTCTGGGCAGGGCGGCACTTCCTTGGAGGAGCTGTGCTGCCCTGAGATGCTCTGCCTGCCCCCCACAGTGAGCTCTGCTGTTCGGTGGGGGCCCTTCCGGCTGCTGCGCAGGCTGCCCTTCTTGCTCCAGAGGGACGTTGGCTGCGCTGTTAGCATAGAAACATGATTTGTCTTAGAAACACGCTCTGTCCTAGAGACGGCTTCCACAGGCTACTCAGTTATCTAAAGAAAAAAGATAGAGGGAGCTTTTCCCTAGAGCTGAGGGAACCTGAGCACCACTCTTCTCCCCAGGGAGGTCTCCCTTCAGGTTCAGGTTCAGGTTCAGGCCAGGGAAGGTGCAGGGCCAGGTGGGGTCAGCAGTGGTAAAGCAGGGTCTGAGCCAGGGCGCTGACAGTCCCTCCGTTCTGGAGGTGCTTGGGGTTAAGGGGTGCCTGAGCACCCCAAAGCTGCTGAGAACCCCGGGCTGGACCCCTGGGGTAGTCAGCTGAGCGTAACGGGTGTGTTTGTGAGTAGGTACCAGGTGAGCTGGTATTTCTTGCCTTGATTATCTCAGATTTTAGATTTTGAGTTCTTATTTCCATCGGCATAAAAATGTTTCATCTTTATAACTGGATATTTCATTTCAGAGCTCTAATAATAAAAGACAGAGAGAATGCTTGGAAAAAGGCCGTGAAGCATATTTTGGGAGAGGCGTAAGGCATCGTGGTTATAAGCCTGGACTTAGGAGTTTGTCTCATAGATTTAAGTTTGACCTCTGCCCCTTCCAGTTTGACCTCTAGTGAGTTAGGTAACCAGTCCCGCACCTGTGAGGTGGGGGTGCTGACAGGACCCAACACGAGGGGGTGGCGGTGCGAGCATTGACTGTGGTACAGTGCGGGAAGCATTTGGCATCATCGCCCCTGCGTTAATAAAAACTCAACAAATATTAGTAAAGCATGGTTCTTCCATGTTCAAATTGTTTTTTCTTACATCGGGTACCTGAGAGGACTTAGACCTTACAGACTGGTGGTCATGAGTATGGAGTTGTGGGCACGCTCACCCCGTGGACATGTTGGGGCTCCCTTGTGCACAGGCTCCAGGCGGCACCCCTGCGGTGGCCGTGGCCCTGGCCCTCCGCATCCCTCCCCTCTGTCATTCGTTGATTGCATCCTTTGGTGGAAGGAGGGGGGAAAGTGGGTGAATAAGTACAAAACCATCAACACGTCATGAAAACATCTTTTTTTTTTTTGTCTTTTTGCCTTATCTAGGGCCGCACCCGCGGCATATGGAGGTTCCCAGGCTAAGGGTCTAACAGGAGCTGTAGCCGCTGGCCTACACCACAGCCACAGCCATGCGGGATCCGAGCCGCGTCTGCAACCTACACCACAGCTCACGGCAACGCCGGATCCCTAACCCACTGAGCAAGGCCAGGGATCGAACCCGCAACCTCATGGTTCCTAGTTGGATTATGCTCA
The DNA here is from genome assembly GCA_004024745.2 of Catagonus wagneri. Classification (NCBI taxonomy): domain Eukaryota; kingdom Metazoa; phylum Chordata; class Mammalia; order Artiodactyla; family Tayassuidae; genus Catagonus; species Catagonus wagneri. The sequence continues at coordinate 1,788,296 of PVHT021183523.1, read as the reverse complement.
CGTCCTTCGGTTAGTGTCAGCTTCATTGTCTTGGAAGGTGGAGAGCACTGCACGCAGGGGCGCCACCTGCACAGGTGCTGTGGGACCTGTGCTGGGAGCAAAGCTGAAGCCTTGTCAGGACCGCCGTGCTGTCCAATGCCTTCTGCAGGTGCGGCCGGTGCTCCGCCTGCGGCAGTGGCTGCTCTTGGCCGGGTTCACCTGTGTTTCTGTTGTGGCCGGGTGCGTACGCGCCAGGAGTCAGTAGCTGTGCTGCTTCTATTTCCTGGACTAATAACTTGCATGTGATATCTTTTCTCCATGGTTATTGAGGAGATTGAATGACATAAAATATGTGAAAAAGCCTAACACATTTCTCTCTTCTTTAAAAATTGTTCTACTTCTTCTGTTATGGTGAGGGGAATGATTCTCTTTTCCCCTGTTTTGCTTTATAAAGGTTTTGTGTCCAGATGAGTGTTTCTAAAAGCATTGGTTTAATTTAAAGGAATTTTCTTGTGCTGTGTACTTGATCTGTGGTCGCTTTCTGTTTGCCTCCATGACTGTCCAGCGCTTCTCTACTCCTTATTGCCATTCAGTGTAATTTTGAACTAGTTTTCAGGAATGTGAAAGGCGTACATGCCAGTGGTGAAAATTCACACAGACGTCCCCCTGGTCCCACTTTCCCGGAGGGACCTCCTGACGGCTCCTGGGCTGTCCTCGCAAGGAAGGCATGGTCTGTGTGGCTTTGGGAGACCCATTTTATTTTATTTATTTATTTATTTATTTATTTTTTGCCTTTTGTCATTTTAGGGCTGCACCTGCGGCATGTGGAGGTTCCCAGGCTAGGGGTCTAACAGGAGCTATAGCCGCTGGCCTACACCACAGCCACAGCAACACAGGATCCGAGCCCCGTCTGCGACCTACACCACAGTTCACGGCAACGCCGGATCGTTAACCCACTGAGCAAGGGCAGGGATCAAACCCGCAACCTCATAGTTCCTAGTCGGATTCGTTAACCACTGAGCCACGAAGGGAACTCCGGGAGACCCATTTTAAAATGCCTCCCAGTGTGAAGGTACAACTGTTCGGGAAGTTCTGTGGGGTCGGCCAGCCCCCTGCAGCGCGGCCCCTCCCCGCAGCCCCACAGCCCCGCACTGGAATGTTGGGGAGCCTCGAAGGGCACCGCCTGCACAGCTGGGCTGTGTCACCAGAGCTGAGCGCCCTTGACGGGGCGGGCTCCTGCTCGCGCTGAGCTCTTAGAGGACGGCAAGCCACGGGGCTGTCTCTGCAGACGCCTGGAACCTGGGAGGCACAGTCTGCGTGGGGTCCCCGTGGAGAAGGTTTTAGCAGCTGGCCTGAGGTTCAGTCACCCCTCTGGCCTGCCGCTGTGTTTGGCTTTTTGTAGGAGCTGCCCTTGGGGGTGAGGTTGGGAGACACGGCTCGGCGTCCAGCTCTGCTGCTCGCCAGCTAGCTGTGAGCAGGGGCAGAGTGTCTTTGGTCCTCAGTTTCTTTACCTGGAAAATGGGTCCCTTGGGAGGGTGACACAAACACGTGGAAGTGCTAGATAGACTTCACGGTGCTCTGTGGACTTGCAGCGTTTGTTTAGTGTTTGGTGTCGCTGACCTCATCCCACCTCTTTGTGAGGGTCACGTGTCCACCTGCTCCTCAGTGGCCCTGGCATGCCCGCCGCCTGTCTTCAGAGCTGGGGAGGGCAGCAGAGCTCCTGTGCTCAGAATGTTCTCAAACAAGCCACTCCCTTTTGTTGATTCAGCTGGTCCCCAGCTCTGGGGGCCGAGGCTGGAGCACCTCTGCCGGCCCCGCTCTGCTGCTGATCCTGAGACCCCAGCAGTCACTTTCTGTCTTGATCTCTCAGTTTCTTCACCCGTAAGACATTTGTGTGACGTGGAAACAGTGACTCCCTTTTCTGTCCTTCCTCTGCCTTGCTGTGTCCCTCGTCTCTCTGATTTCTGCTTCCCCTTTTAAACAGCTTAGGACAGTTATCTTCAAAAAGGCAAGGCAAGGAGTTCTCCTGTGGTACGGCGGAATAAGGATCTGGCGACGTCCCTGCAGCGGCTGTGGTCGCTGCCGTGGCGTGGGTTTGGTCCCCGGCCTGGGAACCACCACACCCTGTGGGCACGGCCAAAAGAAAAAAAAAGACCAGGCAAGTGAGGAAACATCAAGTTTGTTGCTTTCTGGTTCCTCAATGTGGGAAGGGTGACAGGACGTTCTGGATACGTATCAAGTTGTCCTGCTTGTAAGCCACCGACCTTGGCATTGCTTTGTCTTGTATTTATCCGGAACTGATCACCTTTGATCAGGGCATCCAGGTCTCAGACCTGTTGTGGTGGGAGCTGAGAGTCTCTGAACCGGGAGAGAAAAGCGGTGCCCTGGCATCTGATGTGGACGTGCCACCAGGAGAAATGGAGAATGAGTGTTCTTGGGGCCAAGACAGTGGTCCCTTCGGGGCAGAGCCGGGGGCCCTTGGCCTGGGGTCTGCATTGCTGTGGTTGGTTCTCAGTGTGGTTTATTCATCCCGGCTCCTAAGTTCTCTATCCAAACCTTGTTGGATAGAGGAGAATATCATGCATGGACGTTTCAGTCTGGCTTTCCCTGGACCGCATTTATGGGTGACACAGTGACAGGGAAACATTTGTACTTCTTCAGAGTTTTGCTTCTTGATAAACGAAAAGGTGGTTGAAGACTGTCTCTGCAGCTCGCGAATCGGAAGGCTTAGTTCTGGCCCAGGTGGGAGGCATCGCCGCTGGCCACGGGGCTTGTGTCTCTAGTGAGCCCGTCGGGGCTCATCAGCTGAGCTGCTACCCGAGACGCTTGGAAGCCAGAGGATTCCCGCACTCATGGCTTCAAAGACGGGGGTTGTAAGTGCAGCCCGGACTGGCGCCTGGTTGGCTGAATGGGCTGAGTGCGTGACCCCGTGTTATAGGAGTTACCTTCCCGTCGCCACGTGGGTGGAGAATCTGTCGCTCAGGGTTTGACACTTCTTGCTGGACGGAGGGTAGGGTCTCAGATACTGACCCAGTATAAACTGTGCAACAGACAGATCAGTATCTATATGTATCTATAATTACATCTATATACATCTGTTATATAGTTATACACACGCACACACACTTTTCTTTTTTTTTATACGGCTGTTCATGCAGCATATGGAAGTTCCCAGGCCAGGGATGGAACTGAAGCTGCAGTTGAGGCCAACGCCACAGCTCACAGCAACACTGGATCCTTAACCCACTGAGCGAGGCCAGGGATTGAACCCATATCCTCACAGAGACAACATCGGCTCCTTAACCGCTGAGCCACAGTGGGGACTCCAGATCAGTATCTACTTAAATGCTGAGTGTGTAAGTGCTGCTTTAGGGTTGGAGATGGGGATGTGGCCGGCAGGCTTAGAAGTAGTGGAGAAGGAGCTCCTGCCATGGCTCAGCAGTTAACGAACCCGATTAGTATTCATGAGGACACAGGTTCGATCCCTGGCCTCACTCAGTGGGTTGGGGATCTGGCGTTGCTGGGAGCTGTGGTGTAGGTCACAGATGCGGCTTGGATCCAGTGTTGCTGTGGCTGCGGTGTAGGCCGGCGGCTACAGCTCTGATTCGACCCCTAGCCTGGGAACCTCCATGTGCCATGAGTGTGGCCCTAAAAAGACCCCCCCAAAAAAAAAGAAGGAAGGTAATGGAGAGTAGACCTAGGAAGGGAGTTGGTGTCAGGTGGGTTTTGCTTTGCATTTTCTGGCATTTTGAGCTTGGGAAGCTGGTGTGTCCCATCCTTGGCTATGGCTTTGAATTCACCATGGGAATTGCCTAGTTGAGATTTTCTGAAACATAAAAATGAAGGAACCGAGAGGTATCCGACTGGAACACAACCAAAGAATGTCCGTTTCTGCATTTAATGTGAGGACAGGCTGCAGGGTCCACGCCCCACCTTCTCCGCGGGGTTCGGGGTGAATGCACCGGCCATCCTGGCCTCCTCACGTGGCAAGTGGCACGGGTTTCACAGCCCAGTCCTTGGAAGGTAACCTCTTCTTTTTCAAGGAGAAGAACATTTTTACTAACAAAATATTCCACTGGGAAATTTAGGTTTAACAAAGCAGGCACCCACTGCCCACACAAGGCCGTTTCCAGAAACGCCGGAATGTGAGGGAGCAGGCAGGCCCTCAGCTGGGCCTCAGCGCAGGGTCCTCTGCGCGGCTGCCCTCCCCTCCCCCAGCCCCACCCCGGGCCCTGCCGGCTCCGTAGGGGCTGAGAGGTCCACCCGTAGGAGCTGGGCTGGGGCCCAGGGTGCGGTTGCCCCCGCCCAGGGTGTGCTGAGGATCCCGTTTCACCCGGGTCGGCCGGGGTAGAAGTAATATTTGTCTTGTGTTGCATTCAGTTTTTTATGAAAACAGCTGAGGACAGCAGTCTGCTGGAACTGTACACCAACTTGATTAAAATTAAGTGTCATTGTAACGGAAGTAACAGGATTTAGGTATTAGTTTTTCTCAAAATACTGCATGTTATGTGAACAGTAGCTGTCCTTTCTGTGTTTGGATGCCATTCTTTCTGCCAGCTTTTTTTTTTTTTGGTCTTTTAGCCTTTTTCTAGGGCTGCACCCGCAGCATATGGAGGTTCCCAGGCGAGGGGTCTAACAGGAGCTGTAGCCACTGGCCTACTCCACAGCCACAGCAACGTGGGATCCGAGCTGCGTCTGCAACCTACACCACAGCTCACGGCAACGCCGGATCCTTAACCCACTGAGTGATGCCAGGGATCGAACCTGCAACCTCGTCGTTCCTAGTCGGATTCGTTAGCCACTGAGCCACGACAGGAACTCCTCCACCAGCTTTCTTGATGGCATCTTTCCTTTCTCCTTTCTTTTCTATTTTTTCTTTTCTTTTGCCTTTTTGCTTTTTAGTGCTGCATGTGCGGCATATGGAGGTCCCAGACTAGGAGTCAAATCGGAGCTGTGTCTGCAACCTACACCACAGCTTACAGCAATGCTGGATCTTTTAACCCCCTGAGCAAGGCCAGTGATTGAACCTGCGTCCTCATGGATACTAGTTGGATTCGTTTCCACTGCACCACAGTGGGAACTCCCCAGTGGCTTATTTTGTTTTCCTGTTTTCCTTTCCCTCTGTCTTTAGGGGTGTTCGCCTGTTGTGGCTCTTTTCCTTCCCTTGTATATTTAACCGTGCTCCCACCTCCCCAGTGGTTTTTCCAGCTCCGCATTCCTCCTTGCTGAGCTTCTGTAGCCACTGATGGGCACGGACTTTTAGCTGCTGTGTCGCTGGGACCATTGTATGTTCAGTGCCAGCCGGACCCTCATGAGCCCCGGGGTCGCCCCCAGGCCCATCTGTGAAGAATGGACCTCCGTGGTCATTCTGTGTCTGCTGGTGATGCCAGGGTCATAGGAAGAGCCTTGGGCTGGGAGTTGGGAGATGAGGGCTTTCGCCCTGGATCTGATTGATGTCTGCATTCTTAACCACTCTGAGGCCTTCATTCATTCACTCGAAAAATGAGATTAGATTAAATAATCCGCAAGGTGCATTTTAACTCCCAGAGTCCATTATGTGGCTGTATGAAATCATATTAATAATCTTGACATTATTTCTTTGTGACCCACTAGTGTCTTCTGTACAAGAGCAAACGGAAAAACAGTTAAGAGGCTGTGGAATTGGAGCGGGTGGAGGAACCCCACAGTTTAGAAGCAGTGGCGTCGTGTGTCACATGCTGGAGGGAGAAGCTGGGGAGCAGGTGGTGGGTGGGAGCGGCTTTCCTGGGGCCCCCTGCACAGCCCGACTTCTGGCCTTGTGCTTCTCTGGAGGCAGTGCCCACCTTGCTCAGTCTGAACTGACGGCTGAGAAATACTTACGGGAAACCCCAGACGCACCTCCTCGAGGAAGGTGAGCGCGTAAACAGTGGGAGGCTGGGATTCTCCCTCTGGTCACTGAAGTCGGTGGCTCGAGGTTCCCTTTTCAGAGAGTCCTCGTGCCTCCAGAGGCATGAGCCCCCAGCAGCGGACGTGACACCAGGATGAAGGAGGTGAAAGTTCATTCAGTTCTCTCTTGACTCCTAGTGTCCAGTGTCTCACCACACTTCAATGAAGAATTGTCGGAGAAGCTCCCATGAATCAAACGGTCTCCTTTGTCTAAATATTTGTCAGGAGAAATTTCTGAAACTATTGTTTTGAATAAGATAAACATATATATGAAACCTCACCTGTGGGCGGCGGGGACAGAGAGAGTCACGAGGCTCAAGGAGCCTCCTGTCTGTACCACGGACACAGCTAACAGCTTCCAGAGCGCTGTCAGTTTGGACTGCTTGTCCCCCGAAACCCTGGCCTGTACCCCAGGAAGTGATGGCTGAGGAGGGAGCTGCCACCCTGCCCGTCTCTGACTTTGCGTCCACAGACAGGACCATGTTGATGGGATGGTGCGTTTCATTTCAGAACAAACTTACCCTTGGGTTAAAACTTTGTTCCATTTAAACCACAAGATTTTAAAAATCGAGGCTAGTGAACTCATATGACATGCCTTGAGCTGTCCGCGGCTGTGCATGCTTAGATTTGAGTGCAGAGCTTTCCCACCAATTTGGAATGAACTGGGCATTGTAACTGGTTTTGTATGGAACAGTTGTTTCGGATCCCAACCCTGAAATGACATCATTTTCTTTATACCCAAAGTAAATGCTCTGCAGACTAGATTATTCTGGAACGTGACTGCTCTGTTTTCCTCCTCATCAAAATTTTCTGTTGCACAGGAGTCCTTCCAGTGTACGGTTTCCCTTATGAGTTATTGTTTTTGTGCTTCTCGCTTTTCTAGTTTATAAATCTTGTTTTTCCATGGCATCCTATGTGAGGTGAGTAGGGGTTGTGGTTGAAATTGCAAACACGTCCAGTGAGTTCTTTTTTGATTTTCTGATTTCAGAGTGTCTTTTCAGTGGAAGTGAGTGGTGCAGTCTCAGACGTTATTATGTTTAGCCAAGATAAAAGGCACTTGACGTTGTTGGCATGGGAAGCTCTGACTTAGAGGAAAGGTGCCAGGGGGCCATTAGTAGGGTGTACGAGATCCTGAGGGAAGATACAAGTGTGTGCACCTCGGGTTAGTTGCAAGTGCATTTACTCACTCATTTACTCACTCAAAAGGGAGTGAATGGGTTAGGGTTAGGGTTGGGTCGACAGGGCGAGGGAGAGGTCAACTGGTAAAAGATTCCATCCTCTGAGAATTCTGAAGGGCCCTCCCTTTACTTTCCTTCCATGATTCCTTCTTTTTTTTTTTGTCTTTTTGCCTTATCTAGAGCCTCACCCGCGGCATATGGAGGTTCCCAGGCTAGGGGTCTAACAGGAACTGGAGCCGCCGGCCTTCTCCACAGCCACAGCAACGCGGGATCCTAGCCGCATCTGCGGCCTACACTACAGCTCATGGCAACGCCAGATCCTTACCCCACCGAGCAAGGCCAGGGATCGAACCCGCAACCTCATGGTTCCTAGTCGGATTCGTTAACCACTGAGCCATGATGGGAACTCAATTCCTTCATTTTTAAAGAGTAATTATCAGGGCTTCTGTAGTTTTTCCCCGTGTAGGTACAGCTCTTAGATAGTTACGGGTAACACGTTATTTCAAAGGTATTAGTGCAAGTCTTCCTGTGACTGTGTGCACATTTATAATCCTATTGAGCTAACTGCTGGACCTATTTTAGGTCTAGAACTAACCAGTGCAGTGGGTGGAATTGTGTGTGGGGGGGTTCTTCACCAGCAGATTTGTCTTTAGAGCCTAACCTGGCCATTTTCTCAGGCCCTTTCTTCTCCTTCTTGAATCCCCGTAATACAAATGTTAGTACATTTAACGTTGTCCCAGAGGTCTTTTGCCTCATTTCTTTTCATTCTTTCTTCTGTTCCACAGCAGTAATTTCCACCTGTCTTTCAGCTCACTCATTTGTTCTTCTGCCTCATTTGTTCTGCTGTTGATTCTTTCCTATGTATTTTTTGCTTCAGTTATTGTCCTGTTCATCTCTGTTTTATTGCAAAGTGCACCTCCTACTGTCTTGTTGCAGCTTCTTCTTTGGATGTAAAAAACCTTTTTTTGATACGTTTCAGTCCCTTTTGCGTAAAGTTGTTGAGTAGTTAGTTGCGATTTTGGTGTTTTTGTGAGAGGGGGTGAGCTCAAGCCCTTCTGTTCCGCCATCTGGCCTCCCAGTTCCTAACCTGGCCATTCCCTCACAGTGTCACTTTGGGCAAAAAAAAAAAAAAAAATCCCCTTTCTGTCCTTTATGACAGGGTCGCATAATACCTACTTCCTAGAGGCATTACCAGGGTCAGTTGAGATGATGCTAATGAAGTGCTTGACGGTGCGCTGGAGCTAGTGAGTGTGCAGGGGATGCTGGTTGCTGTCACTGTCATCATCGATGCCAGGCCCTTCTGCAGATGTGCCCGTGCTTCTGCCTTCACCAGGCCGTTTGCATTATCCGCACTGGGCACAAAGCTCGGTTGAAAGCTAACTTCCTGTACAGCCGGCTTCCAGCATGAGGCCTAAGAATCGCCATACCTCAAAATCTGAGTGGGAGAGTCAGGCGTTATTTGAATTTCTTTTCTCTTTTCCCGTTGTACAAGAGAGGCACTAAGAAGTTGCTTCTTCCTGGAAGGGTGCCGGCAGAAACTCTGTATTCAGGATCTGCAGTTTTCCCTCCTCTTCTAACAGCTCTGAGACACGGCCTCAATCCTCACCCAGCCCCCTGAGTGAAGGCGTGAAAAGGCAGAGGCACCTGGCGGGGAAGGAGACAAGGGATGGGCACGCGGCACCGTCCCTTGTTGTGAAGCTGAGCTTTGTGCTCAGCTTCGGTACCGCTGAGCCACAATGGGAGCTCCTCGATGTAGGCTCTTAATTTCATTCCGTTACCCTCCAGCACAGACTCAGGTGGGGTTTCCTTCCCAGTGGTACAGGTCAGGGTGGCAGAATCCGACCCTGCTCCTTCTTAGGCCTCCTGAGAGTAGCCACAGACAAGAGTCTCTCGAAAAAACTCAACCGGACCTCCTCCAACACAGTTGAGTCATCCTGGCCCGACTGGTTGACACCAGCTGGCTCGGTGCCACCTGGAGAAGCCCGCCCCCTCACCTGCGTCCTTCTCCCACCCAGCTCAGCCCACACCGGTACTTCCTCTCTTCCTAGCGCATGGGATCCAGGGAGCCCTTTCTCCTGAGGGCAGGTCCGCCATGCTAGTGTGTGTGTGAATAGACAATTTTTTTTTTAAAGTAAGATTATAGAGAACTTGCAGTTTTATCACCTGGTTGAAAGTGGACCCGCTTTGTCAGCTTGAATTGGGTGGTACCGAGCTCTCCTCTGGGTCTGGGCACCCGCAGCCCTCCCAGGGGGCCGCTTTGGTGGGCCGTCCTCATTAAGAACACAGGGTGTGTTTCTCCCTCCTTTTCTGTACTGTTCCGTGAGCTTGCACTCACATAGGGACCAACAAGAAAGACAGCCTCCTAAGCCATCCTGTTATAATGTGAGTCCTTCTGAACTGCCTTGGGCATGGCCAGGGATTCACCAGGCATTTTAGGTTGTAAACTTGATTTTTATCAGCAGAAATCATGAGACTTCTTTGCTTTCTGTCCCCTACTTAGGTGTTTGTTTATTGAGTTTTAAATATCACATGGTAATCTAATAACCTTACCAGGTATAGTAGACAGTTGTAGAGTTTTAGAGGTAGAAGGGATGTTCATCTAGTCCTCACACACGTACAGGTGCACACACGTGCACACACACACACACACACACACAGACACACAGACACACAGACACATGCACACACAGACACACACACAGACACACGTGCACACACACACACACACACACACACACACACACACACACACACACACACACACACACACACACACACACACACACACAGACACACACACACACACACACACACATACACACACATACACAGAGTTGTGCGGGTGAATGAGTACCCTGAGGCCAAGGAAGTGAGGTACTTGCCCAAATCTCATAATTAATGATGAAACTGGAACAGGCATTCAGCTGTGCTGGCCTCCATAGGCATTCTGCTCCTCCGGGCCATCCTCACCCCGTGCCTCCTTCTGAGCCCTGCTGGTGAGTCTGCGGCCCTGTGCTGACACCGCAGACCTCTCCCGGGGAGACCAGACACCCGGGTCTCGTGTGATATGTGGAGCCAGACTGCAGGCTCCGCCATCCGCTCACATGTGCTTCAGTTTTCCTATCTCTCAAGGGGGCATATTGATAATACCTTCAATACTTCATAGGATTGTTGTGAAGATTGAATGCACTGATAGCCGTAGAATTCTCAACCATTCCTGGAACATTGAAAGTGCTTAATACGTATCAACCACCGTTTTTGCCTGTGGGCTCGGAATGGCAGCGGGAGAAATTAAACAGAGGCCCTTATGGATCCCACTGAAGTGGTTAAGTCAGGCTGGCAGCCCAGAGGCCTTTAGTTTATTTCGTAGCAAAATATACGCCAACCACCCGCATCTCCTCTGGAAGGCCACTGTGTTTGTCACAAGTGTTGGAGACGTCGTGGCTTGACCTCGCCTCCAGCAGCCGCCTCCCAGCCTGTCCCTCAGCAGTGACTGGGGCGGGTGGCCTGGCTGCTTGGCAGGCTGTCGTGGCACATTTTCAGGCAAAAGGTGGTTCCCGCTGAGCTCTTCTGGTTTATCCGCTGGGTGGTCACACTCCTTTGAAATGAGGCACGGTGATTTTGCTCAAGACCCAGAGGACAAGGGGTCAGCGGAAGGATCCTCGAAAGCCTATGGGATGTTTATTTTCTGCTGAGCTCAAGCCAGTATTTGCTTCCTCCATGTAATAACGTAAATTACCATGTGGAGTTTAACAGTATGTGGGAGGAGAGAGCAAAGTTTTTCTGGAGCGATGGCTGCATTGTCTGTCTCTGGCATGATGGGGCTGAGCTAACCACCAAGTATTGCTAAGTGACTACCACATCTGCCGGTCCACCGCCAGAGGCTGTGTGGGAGGCCGGGAGATACCCTGTGGCCCTGGCTGTGTCATCACTGTGTCACAGGAGGGCTTTGGCCAGGCTCAAGTCCTGCTCTGTGAGGGCCGTGGAGGGACAGGCCGTGGGTCCTTTGGCTCAGTGTTCAGGTGAGTTGTGGTGGGTGCTTACCTGTGCCAAGTGCTGTGTTTCAGACCCGCTGGAGCTTGTTTTTCTCTGGGTGAGTCATCCCGATTCCTGCTTCCCTTTGCAGAAGTTGTCCTCCTCTATGGGCCTCCTGGGTGGCTGGGCACAGCCTGTCACTCCCTTTGCGTTTCTGTACCGAACAGCCTTTGAGGACCAGGACTAGTAGGAGGAGACGCGGGCTCGGGGTGCCCGGTGCGGAGGCGCTCTGTGAGAGAGCCCTTACGGGCCAGGGGACTTGGCATTTTGACAGAGCATCTTTTAAAAAGGAAGGCTTTGCTCTGCTGTTTTTGGTCTTTTTTCTCTTTCGTGCTTAAGAAAATATTTTCCCTTAAAAGTACAGCCAAATTCATGTATAAATGTTCAGTGGAGAAAATGTGTGCAGACTAGTTGGTGTCCTTTGTGTCTGTTTCTGCTGAAATGGTGATGCCAGAAACCCCTAGATTAACCTTCAGATTTTGTGGTTCTTCTCCTGGTTATTGTTGAGAGAGCTGAGCGCAGGAAGTGGTGTTTTGAGATTGGGTTCCCTTTTCAAGGACCTCTCCCTTCTGTTTGTTTTAAAGTGGGTTTTGAGTTTTCCAGTTGGACGATAAGCACATTTCCTCTGGGCCGTTTGTAGAGTATTCAGAGACAGATAGAGATTACTGAGAAACAAATGGGACAAAACATTTTTGAAATATAGTTAACGAAATAGGTTGTCAGCCAGTGAGGCCTTACATTTGTTGTAGTGAACATTATTATTTAAAAAAATTGAACTTTGGTTTGTACATAAAGTTTTCCCAAGTCCGTTCCGTGTTTTTTTTTTTTTTTTTTTAAAGAGGCCAGGACACATTTATTGAACAACATTGGACTTACTGATATACAGAAGTGCCTACAGAGAGCAGAAGAGCTGAGAAAAGAGGGTCAGGCTGTTTCCTGTCCTGGAAACCGTGTTCTGTCACTTGTCCAGAGTGCGCAGACAAGGCGGGCCTTTGGTAATTTTTTTATACCTAATGTTTCTCGATTATACACTGAAGCTGTGAAATCAGAATGAAACATGAAGTCGAAACCAAATCTCTAGTACTGTCGGGCAAAGATTGCTTTAGAAACCGAAAGCCCTGCTCAGGGGCCCTGAGGTGATTTCAGGTGTGAGTGTCAGATGGCCTTGCAGGATTAACTAGCTAAGCCTTGTGATTCATTGGATAAGTCAGCCAACTTACACCCGCCTGTAATTACGCTCTTCATTAGAGATGGGAGAGCTGTGTCTAAACACGACAGGCGTTTAGAACAGTCCTCTATCATTTCCTTCCCAGAGCGGCTCCCAGCTGCTGTCTGCCTGATGTCCTGCAGGCAGAGCGAGACGTAGATCTCGTGGGGCTGAGAGGAGAGCTTTTTGCTCTTAGGCTCAGAGGAGGGTTGCTCGGAAACCTCAGAGCCCCTTGGATTGCTTGTAGGGCTTCCTTTCATCTACTGTGTACATTTAGGATCTTTCTCCCGTTAGTAATAGAGAGAGAGTCAGAGCAGTGCTGCCTTGGATTCCCGTTGTGGCTCAGCGGAGACGAACCCGACTGTTATCCATGAGGACACAGGTTTGATCCCTGGCCTCGCTCAGTGGGTTAAGGATCCGGCGTTGCCGTGAGCTGTGGTGTAGGTCGCAGACGTGGCCCAGATCCTGCATTGCTGTGGCTGTGGCGAAGGCCGGCGGCTACAGCTCCAATTCGACCCCTAGCCTGGGAACCTCCATATGCCCCGAGTGCTGCCCTTTAAAAAAGAAAAATAAAAGGAACAGTGGCATCTTGATAACCCAGCTAAGTGGTCTGACTTAAAAACCTCCGCCGGTAGGGCAGAGAGGGGGAGCATAATCAGTTTCTTTTAGAGCCCACTTTGATTTTTACTGAACTTGCTCTTTCTCGAGATCTGTGTATGCATACCTGTGTTTATTTCACCTGGGTAATATTTGAGATGACGTTAATGTAGAAGCGTTGGAGCAGTTTATTAAAACTTCCTGTCATGGTATTAAGAAGTGCCAAGAAAGCGGGTCTACCATAGAGCAGTAAAGATCTGGTCCCTGGTCCAGAAACGAATGGCCTAGAACCTTCTCACGGCTGCTTGAAGAGCATCTCACACATGCTTTCTGGGTCTTGATTTTTCTGTATCATATGCACTGCGCTTTTAAAATTATGGATGCTATCTGTGTCACTGCTGTCTGGGATGCTGTTTTTAGTTTCTGAGCATAATTCCTCACTCCTGCCTTGGAGGTCTCTTTTCTAGATCCTTTCTCTGCTGAATGTGTAGTTGAACCTTACCATCAGAACAAACCAGAAACAAAGAACTTGATTTGAAGAAAACTTGCATGTATGGTTGACCCTTGGACAGCAAAGGATTTTTTCCACTAAATGTATACGACAACATTAGACCCTCAGTTGCTTGAATCCGTGAATATGGAACTGCAGATCTAGAGGGCCGACTATAAAAATCTCTGTGGATTTTTGACTGTTTGCAGGGTTGGTGCCTCTCACCGCCATGTTGTTCAAGGGTCAACTGTATATTAAAAAAAATCCCACCCACTTAAAAAGGAATATGACTATAGAATTAAAAGTATATATTCATTAAATATCATCTGAAAAGCGCAAAGAAATAAATAATCTAGAAGCCACCACCGAGAAATCAGTACTGTTGCCATTGTGGTGTACATATATACAGCCATTGTGTGTGTGTGTCTGTGCACATTTGTGCCCCTGCACAGACACAGAATGTATCAGGTTTATTTAAAGGAGTGCTTCCAAAAATCGGGTACAGACACCATTGTTGGCAACATGAGATAATTTCGGAAACACAAATGAGCATGTTTTGTGAATATTCTAATATGTATTATAAAATTATAAAATCACATCAAACCTGTGGTTCGTGGTTACTGTTGCTAGGGGTGACCTTAGGTGTTGGGAGTCCTCACCCCTCTTCACTCATCAGATGATTTCACTAGGTCTTTGGTATCCAGCACATCAACAGTCTGGTCAGCTCTGCCTTCCACATATATTCTTGCTCTTTTTTTTAGTCCTTATAGGGCCACATTCGTGCCATGTGGAGATTCCTAGGCTAGGGGTCGAATCAGAGCTCTAGCTGATGGCCTACACCACAGCCACAGCAACATGTGATCCAAGCTGCATCTGCAACCTACGCCACAGCTCACAGCGATGCCGGATCCTAAACCCGCTAAGGAAGACCAGGGATCGAACCTGAGTCCTCATGGATACTAGTCGGGTTCTTAACTGTTGAGCCACGACAGAAACTCCTCAGCATATATTCTTAATTCAACTCTTTACCACTCCTAATGCCACCAGGATCCAGATGATGCAGGTCACGTGGTTTATGACAGTATCCCTTTGACTAGTGTTCCATTTCAGTCTTGTCAACCTCTGTTCATTGCCCATCTCAGAGTAGAAGCCCGAGTCCTTACCACGACCTGCAGGTCCCTACAGGATCCCCGTCTCCACCCCTCCTTCTGTGACCTCATCTCCTCCCACTCCTCTTGCTTGTCTCCTTCTGTCACGTCGGCCCCCTCGCCCGTCTTGGAACACCCCAAGCATGCTTCCACCTCAGTCCTGTGCCCTTGCTCTCCCGTCTTCCTGGAATGCTTAGCCCTGGGTAGGCCCTCAGCCAGCTCCCCAACCTCAAATCTTCAAAGATTCCTCTCTATCCAGCATTTACCTGGCTCTCTTCTTTAAAATTCTAACGCCTTCCTAGAAAGCCTCAGGTTCTTCTTGCTTTTTTTATTTTTTTCTCCCTAACCATGTCACTGATAGGGTTATTTTATTGTATTTCCCCACCAAAATATAAGCTGTACCAGGGCAGGGATTTTTGTCTCTTTTAGTCATTGCTGAATCCTGAGTGCCTGGAACAGTTCCTGGCATATAGTAGGCACTCAGTGAAAACTTGTTGAAAGAATAGCTTATGTGAAAATCATGGGCTGACTTAATGAACAATATTGAGTAAATCGGTAGCTGTAGTACAGGACATGCAAGAAGTCATGACAGTGAGGAGTGAATGATGCTTGAGGAACACTAATTAACCTTTGAGTCTGTTTCCTTTGTATTATTGTAAATAACACTGCAGCAAATATCTGTAATTTTCTTGCATATATTTATGATTATTAACTTGAAATACATGATTAAAAGTCTTTTTGCCGAGTCTTAGGATCTACGTGTTGATTGACTTACTGAAGCTAGAAAGTGTGTAACGGTTTATACCCCTCTCCAGAATATGAGTGCTTGTGCTCTTCCCATAGCTTGCTGTGCACTATCTCAGTGTCTTTTTATCTTTGCCAGTTTTTGACAAAATCCAACACCCATTTCTGATAAAAACCCTCCAGAAAGTGGGCATAAAGGGAACCTACTTCAACATAATAAAGGCCATATATGACAAACTCACAGCTAATATCATTCTCAATGGTGAAAAGCTGAAAGAATTCCCACTGAGATCAGGAACAGGACAAGGATGTGTGCTCTCTTCACTGCTGTTCGGTTTAGTTTTGGAAGTCCTAACCATGGCAGTCAGAGAAGAAAAAGAAATAAAAGGAATCCAAATTGGAAAGGAAGAAGTAAAACTATAACTATTTGCAGATGACATGATACTATACCTGGAGAATCCTAAAGACTCTACCAGAAAACTGTTGGAATTCATCAATGAATTTGGTAAAGTCGCAGGATACAAAATTAATACCCAGAAATCAACTGCATTTCTATATACTAACAATGAAAGATCAGAAAGAGAAATTAGGGAAGCAATACCGTTTACCATCGCATCAAAAAGAATAAAATGCTTAGGAATAAACTTGCCTAAGGAGACAAAAGACCTATAGTCTGAAAACTGTGAGATGTTGATGAAAGAAATCAAAGATGACCCAAACAGATGGAAAAACATACCATGCTCTTGGACTGGAAGAATAATACTGTCAAAATGACTATGCTGTCCAAGGCAATCTATAGATTCAATGCAGTCCCTATCAAATTACCAAGGACGTTTTTCACAGAACTAGAACAAAATATTTTTAAAGTTTATTTGGAAACACAAAAGACCCAGAATAGCCAAAGACATCCTGAGAACAGCCGAGATGGAGGAATCAGGCTCCCTGACTTCAGACTGTACTACAAAGCTACAGTCATCAAAACCGTATGGTACCGGCACAGAAATCGAAATCAGTGGAACAGGTTAGAAAGTCCAGAATTAAACACATGCAACTACAGTCAATTAATCATTGACAAAGGAGGCAAGAATATACAATGGAGAAAAGACAGGCCCTTCAGTAAGTGATGCTGGGAAAACTGGACAGCCACATGTAAAAGAATGAAATTAGATCACTTTCTAGCACCATGCACAAAAATAAACTCAAAATGGATTAAAGACCTAAATATAAGACCAGACTATAAAACTCTTAGAGGAAAACATAGGCCAAACACTCTCAGACATTAAACCACAGTAACACCTTCTCGAATCTACCTCCTAGAATAATGACAACAAAAACAAAAATAAATGAATGGGACCTAATTAAACTTAAAAGTTTCTGCACAGCAAAGGAAACCCTAAACAAAACAAAAAGGCAACCCACAGAATGGGAGAAAATATTTGTAAGTGAAGCAACTGACAAGGGATTAATCTCCAAAATTTATAAACACCTCTTGTAGCTCAATACCAAAAAAAAAGAACAACCCATCAAAAAATGGGCAGATCTAAACAGACAGTTCTCCAGAAAAGACATACAGATGGCCAAAAAGCACATGAAAAGATGTTCAACATAACTAATTATTAGAGAAATGCAAATGAGAACTACTATGAGGTAACAAATGGCCATCATCAAAAAAAAATCTACAAACAATAAATGGGGGAGAGGGTATGGAGAAAAGGGAACCCTGTTACATTGTTGGTGGGAATGTAAATTAGTGCAACCACTGTGCAAAACAGTATGGAGATTCCTCAGAAAACTCGGAATAGAATTACTGTTTGATCCACCAGTTGTGCTCCTGGGCATCTACCCAGAGAAAACCATGGTTCAAAAAGATGCACGTACTCCAGTGTTCATTGCAGCACTGTATACAATAGCCAAGACATGGAAACAGCCTAAATGTCCATCGACAGAGGAGTGGAAAAAGAAGATGTGGTACATATACACAATGGAATATTACTCAGCCATTAAAAGAAAAGAGATAATGGCATTTGCAGCAACATGGATGTACCTGGAAATTATCATGCTAAGTGAAGTTAGACAGCGAGACACCAACGTCGTATGCTGTCACTTACATGTGGAGTCTAAAAAAGGGACACAGTGAATGATCTTTGCAGAACAGATACTGACCCACAGACTTTGAAAAATGTAGGGTTTCCAGAGGAGACAGGGTGGGGGGTGGGGGATGGATTGGGGGGTTGCAATGGAAATGCTGTAAAATGGGGTTGTGATCATCGTTGTACAACTATAAATGTAATAAGATTAATTAAATTAAAAAAAACTGAAGAAGCCGAGCGCGTGAACTCGTGCTTCACTGTTAACCTCTGTGTATGAGCATTTTCCCACATGTTTAATTCTGATCTTTCTATCCTTTTTTGTGACTTCCTTGCTCTTGTCTGTTGGGGCTCAGCTCTGATCACAGGGGGCTGAAAACCTACACGAGCTGGCTTTATTGGCTTGATGTCACAGGCATCTGGTTTATGTCCAGGGGCAGAATACGAAGCGCGGGAATGGGAGGGTCTGCTCCCTGTCACCTCCCCCCCAATCCTGCCTCCACGTTTCCCTTTGCTCCCTCTCCTCAAGGCCTCTGCGCTCCTGTAACTGTGCATCCCACCTGGCTCTAGTTTGCCATGTCACTCAGCTGAGCCCCGACTCGCACAGGACCTTTCGCTTCAGGTACTCATCACTGTCTGGGTGCCCTGGGCACCTGTGACCGGATTTCTAGGCGTGAGCAGTCATTTGGCTCCGTTGCATTCAGCGGACACTCCTGGTTCAGCCAGCTGAGCTCAGGATCGGGGACTGAAGTCCTCGCGGCCTGTTCTGTCCAGGGCTGTGGATGAAGCAGCTTCTCTAGGAAGCTGGTAGCAACCGGAATGTTCACTACTGTGTCTTTGACCCGTTTTTCATTAGCTGTGTTCAGTTTTTAGAGGAATTTGGGAGGAAAATAGTGTCTTTGTCTAATTTATTCTAGGAGCATTGTGTTTATTTAGTACTAATTTCTTTCAGCAAAACTTGAAACTTTCCTTATTCTAGTTCTGTACCTTTCTTAAGGTACTCCTCGCTACGTTATACATTTTTTTCTTATTATAAATAGAATTTTTTTAATTGTGTTTTCTACCTGGGTCCTTAATGGTTTATTGAAGCTACTGTTTTTATGTTTTTGTTTTGTAACTGACCACCTTGGTAGTTTTAATAACTTTTTTATTCTTACTTTTGGTCGTTATATGTAGACAGTTATGACATCTGCAAGTAATTATTTAATTTCTGCCTTTTTCTGTCTCTTCATTTTTTTTCTCATTTTACTGTGGTAGCTCTTTTAGGATAATAGTAGTTGTAATGGAATGCAGGACGTGTCTTCCTGCCGTATTTTGTTAGGGATAATTATTCTGATTAGATAGAATACTCTGGGAACAGAGAGGTAAGTGAAACTAGTGGAAAACTGGTCTGGACCCAAAAGGTTTCCTCCAGTGACTTGTCCTGGAACCTGAATGTCTCACTTGTTACACCCTTTCTGACCAGATCTTTGCCTCTAGAAAGTCCCCATTAAGATTCCCATGTGGTCCCTCCCATTAACATATTAAACTTGCCAACGTAGGGTGTAACTGATGCAGTTCTCTGACTTTCCAGCTGATACAGAACCCCTCTTATGAGAAACTGAGAAATGGACCTGAAGCCAGTGGGGTAGAAAGCGCCTCCTCGGTGGCAGTGGCAGCTGAGCCTTCGACGTCCGGGCTGTTTCCTCTCAGCGTCGTCTTGGCCTGCTCTGCGTTCTGCACCTCCCACCTCCACCCTAACTCAACCACAGGAACTTCTTTCTTAAAAACGTCTTAGTCTCTTGCCTTGGGCTGTCCTGTTCTTAGCCCCACTCTTAGCATCCCTGTCCTCAGGATCAACTTCAGTATCATTTTCTCTTGGGAGGCTGATTTCCTGAGAGTAGGTTATGGTCCTACCATGTCTTTTCTTGTTTTGTTTGTTTTTTTTAGGGCCGCACCCACAGCATGTGGAAGTTCCCAGGCTAGGGGTCGAATCAGAGCTGCAGCTGCCGGCCTACACACCGCAGCCACAGCAACGCGGGATCCAAGCCACATCTGTGATCTGCACCACAGCTCACGGCAACGCCGGATCCTTAACCTACTGAGCAAGGCCAGGGATCCAGCCTGAGTCCTCATGAATACTAGCCGGGTTCATGACTGCTGAGCCACAACGGGAACTCCTGGCTGCTTTTTGTACCCACTTGAAGACTTCCTCTGGCTTTCTTACCTAAGTCTTTATACGCTTGTCCTTTCTCTTGTCCCCGGTAGGGTGACACTGGCCTTCTGCCTTGAACAAGCCGGGGGTCCTGGAATCCGTGACTTGCTGTGCGTTCCCTGTGCTGGGAGAGCCTTTCTGTCATCACTGTCCACCTGATGAACACCGCCTGTTGGTTCAGGGCTGTGCAGGGTGTCATCTCTTAGAGCTGGAGATCGAGTTCCTTCATGATCTCTGTCGTGTTTGTAGTTATTTAGACACCTTTTGTCTGCACTCCCTAGGCTATGAAATCCTTGATGTCTGGGGTTGTGTTTCGGTTTATTCATCTCTGTGTACACCATACCTACTGTGACGTCTGCTCAGTAGCTGATGTCAGTGAGGGGACTTTGTAGATGGTTAGGCACCTCTGTCCTCCGCTTAAGGCTCTGCCGTTGATTTATTTATTTGGTGTATAGTAGTTAACAATGTCGTATCAGTTTCTGGTGTTCAGCAAAGTGATTCAGTTTATATATGTGTATTAAGATTCTTTTCCATTGTAGGTTATTAGGTTATTAGGACCTTGTTTTTTATCTACTTTATATAGTAGTTTGTATCTTCTAATCCCAACTTCTGATTTATCCTTCCCTCTTTCTCCTTTAGTAACTGTAAGTTTGTTTTTTGTGTCTGAGACTATTTCTGTTTTGTAAATAAGTTCATTTATATCATATTTTAGATTTCACATATAGATGATGTCATATGATATTTGTCTGGCTTACTTCACTTAGTATGATGATCTCTGGGTTCATTCATGTTGCTGCAAATTGCATTATTTCATTCCTTTTTATGGTTGAGTGGTACTCCATTGTATATATATGGACCACATCTTCTTTGTCCATCCGTCAGTGGACATTTTGGGTGCTTCCATGTCTTGGCTATTGTGAATAGTGCTGCTGTGAACATTGGGGTGCATGTATCTTTTCAGATTAGAATTTTCGTCTTTTCCAGATATATGCCTAGGAGCTGGATTGCCGGATCACATGGCAACTCTATTTTTAGTTTTTGAAGGACCTGCCATACTGTTCTCCATAGTGGCTGCACCAACTTCTGTTCCCACCAACAGTGGAGGCAGGTACCCTTTTCTCCACGCCCTCTCCAGCATTTATTATTTGTAGGCTTTTTTGATGGTGTCCCTTCTGACCAGTGTGAGGTGATTCCTCACTGTAGTTGTGATTTGCGTTTCTCTAATAATAGCGATGTTGAGCCTGTTAGCCATCTGTATGTCTTCTTTGGAGAAACGTCTGTTTAGGTCTTCTGCCCACTTTTTGATTGAGTTGTTTGTTTTGATACGGAGTTGTATGAGCTGTTTTGGAAATTAAGCCCTTGTTGGTTGCATTGCTTGCAAATATTTTCTCCCATTCTGTAGGTTGTCTTTTCATTTTGTTTATGGTTTCCTTTGCTGTGCAAAAGCCTGCAAGTTTGATTGGATTCCATTCGTTTATTTTTGCTTTTATTTCTTTTGCATTGGAAGACTGACCTAAGAAAACAGCTATGATTTATGTCAGAGAATGTTTTGTCTATGTTCTTTTATAGGGATTTTATGGTGTTATGTCTTAAATTTAAGTCTTTAAGCCATTTTCAGTTTAGTTTTGTGAATGGTGTGAGGGAATGTTCCAACCCCATTGATTTACATGCAACTGTCCTCATTTCCCAACACCATTTGGTGAAAAGAGATTGTCTTTTCTCCATCGTATATTCTGGCCTCCTTTGTTAAAGATGAATTTAGTGTAGGCGCATGGGTTTATTTTTGGACTCTTTGGTTTTGTTCCGTTGATCCACATGTCTGTTTTTGTGCCATAACCACAGTGTTTTAATTAATACAGATTTGCAGAATTGGCTAAAGTCTGGAAGTGTTATGCCTCCACCTTTGTTCTTTTTCAAGATTGCTTTGGCAGTTCTAGGTCTTTCGTGGTTCCATATAAAATTTAGGATTGTTTATGTTCCTGTGAAAAATGTCGTGGGTAATTTGATAGGGATTGCAATAAATCTGTAGATTGCTTTGGAGAGTATGACCATTTTAACAATATTAATTCTTCAATGTAAGGGCATGGAATATCTTCCCGTTTCTTCAAATCATCTTCAGCTTCCTTTGTCAGTGATTTATAGTTTTCAGCACATAAATCTTTTACCTCCTTGGTCAGGTTTATTCCTAAGTATTTTATGTTTTGGATGCAATTTTGAAAGGGATTTTATTTTTTACTTTCTTTTTCTGAGATTTCATTTTTAGTGTAAATAAATGCAACTGACTTCTGTATATTAATCTTGTATCCTGGCTACCTTGCTGAATTCCTTTATCAGTTCTAGCAGTTTTTTTTTTTTAATGTGGAATACTTAGGTTCTTCATTTGCATACAATGACAATTTTACCTCTTCCTTTCTGATTTGAATACTTTTTTTTTTTTTTTTTTTTGGTTTGATTGCTTTGGCTAGAACTTCCAGTATTATGTTGAATAGAAGTGGTGAGAGTGGGCATCCTTGTCGTACTCCAGATTTTAGAGGGAACGGTTTCAGCTTTTCACTGTTGAGTATTATACTGGCTGGGGGTTTGTCATCATTAGCTTTTATTATGCTAAGATATGTTCCCTTTGTACCCACTTTGGTGAGAGTTGTTATCATGAATGGATGTTGGATTTTATCAAATGCTTTTTCTGCATCTAGTGAGATTTTTTTTGTTGTTGTTGATGTGGTGTATCACATTGGTTGATTTGCATATGTTGAACCATTCTTGTGACACTGGGATGAATCCAACCTGATCATGGTGTATGATCCTTTTCATGTGTCTTTGGATTCGGTTTGCTAATATTTTGCTGATTTTTTTGCATCAAAGATAATTGTCCTGTGATTTTCTTTTTTAATAGTGTCTTTGTCTAGTTTTCATATCAGGGTAATGGTGGCTTTATAGAATGACTTTGGGAGCGTTCCCTCCTCTTCAGTCTTTTGAAATAGTTTGAGAAGGATGGGTATAAGTTCTTCTTTGTATGTTAGGTAGAATTTTCCAGTGATGCCATCTAGTCCTGGGTTTTTGTTTGCAGGGATTTTTTTTTTTTAATTACAAATTCTATTTTACTTCTAGTGAACAGTGTGTTATGTGTAGATTAACGTGTTTTATATTATTTCATAGGTCTCGTATATTGCTTTCATTTTTTAAATCTGAATTTCTATCTCTTCTGATTGCTCTTTTATCTCTGTTCCCGATTTCTTATTTGTTTGTCTGCAGTGCTTAGTCTGCTTATTTATTGCCTTTAGCTCGGTTTTCCTCTTGGCAATTGAGTTGTCAAATTTTGATTGGCTACTCTTTATAGTTCTAGTTCCTCGTTACAGTCATTTGCATTTGTATCAGCTTTTCTTTTTAATTCCTTCGGCATTTTTATTACCTCCTTTATGAACTCAGGGTCTAGTAGACTCTAGAGGTCTGTTTCATTGTTCTTTCATTGGAATTCTTTTGTTCTTTTAATTGGCAGTAGTTCCTTTGCTTCTTCACTTTACTTATGTTTCTATGACTGTGAGTTTGGGAGAAGCAGTTGTCTACCGTGGTCTTGAAGGGCTGTTTATAGGTGGGGGCATCCCTGTAATGGCTTGGGTGAGTGTCATGGTTTGGGTACAAGGTCTCTTTGTGGTATGGGTGCTGCCACATCTTTCCTCAGGGTGTGCTGGCTTTTATCCCCTCGATAGAGGGGGTGTGACTGGTGGTGTGACCGGAGCCTACACTGGGTGTCGAGCAGGACCTCCTCTTTGCTCTATGATTGTCACAGCCCTGTTGGGGGCAGGGTCTACTCCCCAGTTGCTGGAGTAGAAGCCTCCTCATCTGATTCTGAGCTGCTGTGTGAGGTCGGCAGGACTTGATCACTTCCACCAGGAAAGGAGCCCCTGAATATTCTTCCAGAGGAGCTTTCCACCAGGAAGTGTGCTCTGTGACATCACCCGGTACCCGCTGTGCGGGCTCACAGAGTACGTATTTGTTGGCACTGCCATCAGCCATGCCTCAGCTGTGAGAATGCTGGCAGCTGCCCCGGGTGTCCTTCAGGTACTGCACTCACAAAGCTGCAGGTGCCAATCTGCCTGAGTCTGGTACCCAGACCCAGTGTAGTGCACACCTGGAACTGCCGTGGGAGCACGGGATCAGCCCAGTCCTCAGGCCTGCCTCTGGGTGTGGGCACCCACAAAGCCTGCAGTTGCTGATGCTGGACCCACCCTAGCCAGAGGGGTGCCGGTTATCCGCTTGGGTGTCCTGCAGGTGCTGCAGCGCTCCCAAAGCCTCAGGTAGGGTAAATCCACTGAAGTTGAGCAGCTGCTGGGAATGGTTTGGATTTCAGCCCCACCTCCACCCTACTGCGGGTGTTGACAGCGGGACTTCTATAGTGGACCCAGGCTCTGCACCCCCGTGGGTGCAGCCCAGACCACACTTCAAGCCCTTCAGGTTGTCCCCTTGCAACCAAACCCAGTCCTCTTCCAGGTCTGGCCTCTGAAGCCCCTGAAGCAGCAGGCACGTGCCCCAGGCTGGGGCCGGCGTCGAGATGGCCAGCGCTGTCTGTGCCGGCCTCTCTCTGTTCTGCCGATCGCAGGCCAGCTGCTACACTCTCCTGCCAGCCTCGGAGGCTTCCTGCCTGTCCCGGCCGCTCTCCCGGGTGGTGAGGGGCTTCCCTGGGTGAGGGACCCTTTCCTCTTTTACAGCACCCGCCCGGGGTACAGGTCCCATCCCTGTTCTGCTCGACCTGCCAGGTTACATGGTGATGTTTCTGGTAGCTTCGGCCGAATGAGGTCTGCCAGCGTTCAGCAGATACTCAGTGAGAATCGTTCCGCACGCAGATGTGTGTGTGAGCTATTCATGGGAGGCGGTGGGCGCCACGTCCTGCTGTTGCACCGTCTTGATCTCTGCAAGGCCTTATGCCTCTGCTCTTAGCCATGATGTGAGCACCGTACAAAACAGTGTCAAAAGCATCATATCGTTGGTATCACTGTGGTACAAACTGATGTTAACTGCGTTACAGCAGCGAGGCTCGGAGCTTACAGTGCCTGCGGACACTAGGAGCCATACTGCTTCTGGCTATGGGAATGTTCATGTCAGTGTTGTCAGTATAAATACAGCTTGGTCTGGGGGGTGTATAGCCGCGATTAGGTTTTTAAAAAATCAGAACTGGCACCTTCAGAATTTTTCCTCAGAGTCTTTTCCAGGGCTGACACGCATTCCCAAACTTCAGGGGTGACACAGTACATGTCACTGGCGTCATGTGTGTAGTTATCGCTCTTCCTTCCCAACGGTAACACTTTAGTTTTTCCAAGAGAAAGGTACAGAAGGAATTCTTTTACCTCAAAGGGAATATAAAATAGTAAAAAGAGGTTTACCACTCCGTGAATCCTACAAGAAACTGGACTTCAGTTAGCAGGGAAATTGCTGCTGGTGCTGTCCTGTTTGGGTACAGCAGGTGCACAGTTCGTCTGGAGGGCAGTGAGCCTTCGCTCGTCAGAGTTCTTCAGAGAAGTAGAGCCAATAGAATCTCATGTAGAAGGTGAGATTTATTTTGAATGAGTTGGCTCCGTGAGGAGTTCCGCAGTTGGCCGTCCGGGGACGCAGGCACGCCGGTGGTGTAGCGCCGAGGCCTTGGGGCTGGAGGCCCGATGGTGTACACTCCAGGCTGAGTCTGAGACCAGGAGTGACGAGGGCAGGAGGGGATGGGTGTTCCGGTTCCGCAGTCAGCCAGGGGGTCAGACTCAGCCCCGCTGCCCCTTCCTCTGCTATTCAGGCCTCAGCAGATCGGATGTTACCTATCCCCCTCCCCGCCGCCCCCAGTGAGGAGGCCAAGTGCTTACTCGTTTCGCTGATTCGGATGTTCCTGTCTCCCAGAAACACCCTTGCAGACACCCCTAGAAATAATGTTTAACCGTATAGCTTGGCTTCCTAAGGCCCAGCCAAAATGAAACAGTCACGCAGTGCTTTTTGCTGTAAGGGGAGAAAATACAGAAGGACCAAGGCATCTGACCCAAGTGCTGTGGCTGTAGGTCCTGTCGGATGTTTTGATTCCGCCAGTACCTTTATTATTTATTTATTTGTTTGTTTATTTTTGTCTTTTTAGAGCCGTACCCATGGCATATGGAGGTTCCCAGGCTAGGGGCTGAATCAGAGGTACAGTTGCCGGCCTACGCCACAGCTACGCAGGATCCGAGCCACGTCTGCGACCTACACCACAGCTCACGGCAACGCCAGATCCTTAACCCACTGAGCGAGGCCAGGGATCGAACCTGCAACCTCGTGGCTCCTAGTTGGATTTGTTTCCGCTGCACCACAACGCGAACTCCGCGCTCAGTAGCTTTTTACCCGTGAACAGGGAGGGCTCCGCTCCCTCAGCACCCACATCCCTCCTTGTTTTCAACCCTCATGAAATGTTAGGGTCAGGGTGAGGATGCTTATAGTCAGTGGACATCGAACTTGCAGTTAAACCTTCTGCAGGTGTGCTACTAAAATTGGACTGCATCCCAGAGACTGTCAGTCGGGATCTTTAGGGGTGGTGCCGAGTGATATGCATTTTTAGGCAAACTTCCCAGGTTGCAGAGACAGATCCTGAAGTTTGAGAGCTCCTGGTGGTCTTTACGATGAGAGACATCTGGTTTCAGTCATTTCAGTGGTGGTTTTAAATTGTTACACTCTGGGATGCTTATTTGAAATATAACTAACCCATTGGTTCTCAAACCTTAGTAGGTCTGGGGTGGGGCTGGAGGAACTGCCTTTACAGCAATTCCCCAGGTGACGCTAACGCACACCTGCATTTGGGAAACTGTGCTGGTACATGATAGCGTAACAGGAAGTTCAAACTGCGTTTCCTAGGTGTTAACATGTGTTCTCGACACTAAAGGATTCATGGTCAGTTAACTTTGAGAAATGCTGGAAAGGTAAAAAGAGTTGTTTTTTTGGTTGTGCCCGAGGCGTGTGGGAGTTCCCAGTCCAGGGACCCAACCCGCACCATAGCAGTGACCTGAGCCACTGCAGTGACCCAGCCAGATCCTTAACCCACTGCACCATGAGAGAATTCCGCAAGTGTTTTTGTTTTTGTCAGGCTCTATTTTTCAAAGCCTGGAGCACTAGGGTTTTATGGAATACTGTTTTTTGGGACATCTGCAAAGAGAGTGACCCTTAGCCATTCGTTGTTTCACGTCTTGGTTGAAGAGGCTGGTGTAAACCAGGGCACGTTGCGTGTTACTGTGCTCTGACTTGGGGTGGGTTTGTTTCTTTCGGGTGTCTGCTGTGTGTCTTAACAAAGCCGTCTGATTCTCCTTTTTTTTAAATGAATTGTTGCCCCCAAATACTGCAAATTTCTTAGGCACATTTACCATGGATAATGAAGTGTGTGTTTTAGGAAACGGTACATGCCCCTAGATTTATTCCAGCGAGTTTTTGGGGAATTTTTTTTTCCTACATTGTGAAGTTAAGAATTCTGGGAAAGAGAAATCTTTAAAACATTTTAATAGTAAACACTACTTTTGAGTGGCTGGATTTTTAAGGCATGTGTTATGATCATTATTTGCAGATGAAGAAACAGGCTGGGAGAGGTGACACACCTTTTGCTGGGGCTCAGACCTGAGCCTAGGTCTCTTTGAGTCTCCAAGCCTATAATGTTTTTCCTTAGTGGCTTTACCTTGCAGGTTGTGTGCCGCCCACCCCTGCCCCGAATCTGTGGCATATGGAAATTCCCAGGCCAGGGACCGAATTCAAATGTGAGCCACAGCTGCAACCTATGCCACAGCTTGCAGAAACACCAGATCCTTAACCCACTGCCCTGGACGGGGGATTGAACCCCCACCTGCACAGCGACCTGAGCCACTGCAGTCAGACCCTTAACCCACTGTGCCACAGCAGGAACTCCTGCCTCTCAGTTTTACTTAGGGTTTATATTAGTACAGTGGATTGTTTACCGCAGAAAGTGCTCTAGGATTGGAGACAGATGTTGCTTCAGTTCCGGTTTTGTGTCTAAGAAGCCTTGTGTCTTTTGGAAAGTCACTTCATCTTTCTGAGCTTAGGTTGCTATGTAGTGCTTTCCAGGCCTTAGTCCAGAGTCTTTGGGGGCATTTGCGAACATGGGGTGTGTGGCACAGAGCACCGTCTGTATCTGTAAGGGGAGAGGTGGGTGGAGGTACCCTCACTGGTAATAATGAACTTTCCCCAAACTTCGAGTTTTAAGTGGTGTCGATGGGAGTAACCTCTGTACGACTTTTTGTTGCTGTGAAGTGACTAGCATGTGACAACACTGTGACAAGGTGCAGAAACGTCATCTCTTGGGTGATTTGGAGCTGGCGGCATTGCAGCAAATAGCAGAATTTAGGATCTCCAGTAGGACAGGACCATAAACACCTCTGATGGGTAAAGTTGAGGGGAGACATCACCCTTTTGCTATTATTGCTACTTGTCCTTTCTCCTTATTTTAAGTGGTTGGGGTAAAGATCTTTTGAGAGGATTGGCGAGATTGACCTGAAGTATATTTAGGTTTTATTTTATCAGCCCTAGTTCCAAGGATAGGAATTCAGAATGTGAAAGTAAAACTGTATTGAGTGCAGTTGAAGGAAAAATTAAAAAAATGAATTTTAGGAATGGTTCCAAAGTGAATTCTGTTTGCTGCAGACCCCCAAAGAAGGACTGCGTCCCCCAAATGGAAGGCCCAGACTGGTAGGTGTTTTGTTTTGGCTTCTTGGGAAAAGCTGTTGGTTTAGTTTTTATTTGCTTTGTCCTCTTTCCCTCCTTCCCACCCCGCTTCCCTCCCCCCCCCTTTTCTTACTGCTTTATAAAACCAGAGCGATGTGACTTATCTGTGCCTCAGAAATGAAGTGCAAGAATAAAGTGTAAATGAAAACTTCGCAGAGCTGGGTTACTGGGCTGAGGCCACCCCTGAATGTTTGTGCTCAGACAGGAGCTGAGAGGTGCCGGGACCCGGGAGAGGGGCAGGCACACTCTGTTCTCTGAACGTTGAAATAGCTGAATCTGGTCGTCTGGAAGACAAAGTCTACATGGACTTCATACACTAGCAAGGATACTGTATTTGATATTTCTGTGCTGAATTTCTTTCTAAAACGGCCATGTTCTCTGAAAGCCATAAAGTGGCTTATGCCGCCCTCTGGGTTCCTATCTGATTTGCAGTTGGGAATTGCTGAGTGGATCACATGCACGCCTGCCAGTGCTTAGGTGAGGAAGCAAAGGGACTGTCACTAGGGGGGCTCGTGGCCTAGGGACAGTCAATTTCTCTAGGACATCGCATTCTCATCACTTGAAAAGCTATGAAGATACTACTGCTTTTTTCTTGCACGGTGGGATAGTGCCCTTAAGAGTGTAGTGTCGAGCTTGAGGGAGGGGCGAGGGGGTGTTTGGAACGCAGTCTGGGATGGCCTGTAGTACTGCAGAAGGGACGCGGGTCTGCCGCCTTCCTCTCAGGTGACATCCTGGTGACATGGGGCCGGGCTGGATAGACAGCTGCGTTCCGGGACTCGGCATGCTGCTGCCTTTTCACCATATCCCCCCCTCTGTCTGCTTCTCGTCTTTGCGGTCCGGTGCTCGTTCAGCCCGGGCCATCTAGAGGATGTAGGCCACTCAAGACCCTCGCACGGCTTCTCCCAAATCAGAGTTTCTGGGGTACTAAAGCATATTCTTTTCTAAATGTAATAGCTTAGTGAAAGTTTGCATGCGTGTTTTATGGTGGGTGCCAGGGGGGACAGAAAATAAACAGGCAATAAACGAAACAGCCAAAGTGATTTTATCAAAGTTAAGGTAGGACTCTGAAGAACTTCTATGTCTTTTTTTTTAACTTAATGAATTTTATTTCAATTATAGGTGTACATAAATCATCACAAGTCAATTTGACAGATTTTGTGTCCCAAACCCACAGTGCATCCCCCCACCCCCCAGATCGTCTTATTTGAAAAGCCAAGGTTTTCCAAAGTCTGTGAGTCATTGTCTGTTCTGCAAAGAAGTTCATTGTGTCTTTTTAGTTTCCACATGTAAGCCGTAGCATTGGGTGTTGCTGTCTCATTGTCTGACTGGTTTTACTTCGCCTGATAATTTCTAGGTCCATCCGTGTTGCTATAAATGTTGGTATTTCGTTCCTTTTAATGGCTGAGTAATATTCCATTGTGTGTATGTACCATATCTTCCCTATCCACTCCTCTGTCGATGGGCATTTAGGTTGTTTCCATGACCTGGCTATTACATAGAGTGCAGCAATGAACACTGGAGTTACATGCGTCTTTTAAAAACTTCTAAGTCTTTAGTACTAAGGGTACCCACCTGTGTTACAAACCTCCAGGTTTAGAAGGTAAAGAATACCCAGATTACTGGCCATTCCTCTTTTTTTCTAGTATGGAATATATTTATCCTCCAGAGAATTTTCTTCTCCTGCTATCCCTTCCTTAAAACATAAAGTTTGAACTGATGGAATAGATTATGGTTCACAAAAAATTATTTAAAGCCATGTGTATAGAAGTTTATACACTGTATGCAGTTACAGCTTTCTTTGTGTGTAAAAGTCCAAAATTTTGGTATTAAATCAGTGTGGACATTCAGTATTGTCAGGAGCAGTATTTGAATTAGCTGGGGAAATAGTCTTCATTTCCACAGAAGATGGTCAACAAATGAGAGAAATTACTAACATTCAATTTTTAAAAAATTGAAGTATAGTTGATTTACAATGTTAGGTTAGTTTCAGGTGTACAGTAAAGTGATGCAGTTATATATATTCAGTTACGTATTTTCAGATTAATTTCCATTATAGCTTATTACAAGATATTGAATGTAGTTTTCTGTGCTATACAGTAACTCCTTGTTTATCTGTTTTACAGTAGTAGTATGTATCTGTTAATTTCCATGTCTGTGAATCTATTTCTGTTTTGTAATAAGTTCATTTGTATCATTTTTCAAGATTCTACATTTAAGTGATATCATATAAAATTTGTCTTTCTCTTTCTGGCTTACTTCACTTAGTATGATAATCTCCGGGTTCATCCATGTTGCTGCAAATTGCGTTATTTCATTCGTTTTTATGGTTGAGTGTTACTCCGTTGTATGTATATGGACCACATCTTCTTTATCCAGTCATCTGACAGTGGGCATTTAGGTTGCTTCCGTGTCTTGGCTATTGTGAATAGTGCTGCTGTGAACATTGGTGTGCAATTTGAAAACTCTTCAAATTTGAGTTTTCGTCTTTTCCAGATATATGCCCAGGATCTGGATTGCCGGATCACATGGCAACTCTGTTTTTAGTTTTTGAAGGAACCTCTATGCTGTTCTCCATAGTGGCTGCACCAGCTTCTGTTCCCTTTTCTCCACACCCTCTCCAGCATTTATTATTTGTAGGCTTTTTTTTGATGATGTCTCTTCTGACCTGTGCAAGGTGATTCGTCACTGTAGTTTTGATTTGCGTTCTCTAATAATAGCGATGTTGAGCATGGTTCATATGCCTGTTGGTCATCCGTATGTCTTCTTTGGAGAAATGTCTCTTTAGGTCTTCTGCCCACTTTTTGATTGTTTTTGCTTTTTAGGGCCGTACCCGCGACTATGGAGGTTCCCAGGCTAGGGGTCCAGTTGGAGCTACAGCTGTTGACCTATGCCACAGCCATAGCAGTGTGGGATCCAAGCTGTGTCTGTGACCTACACCACAGCTCATGGCAACACCAGATCCTTAATCCACTGAGTGAGGCCAGGGATCGAACCCGCAACCTCATGGTTCCTAGTCGGATTCGTTTCTGCTGCATCACGATGCGAACTCCAGGTTGTTTGTTTTGATACGGATTTATACGAGCTGTTTTGGAAATTAAACCCTTGTTGGTTGCATTGTTTGCAAATATTTTCTTCCATTCTGTAGATTGACTTTTGATTTTGTTTATGGTTTTCTTTGCTGTGCAAAAGCTTCCAAGTTTGGATTCCATTAGTTTATTTTTGCTTTTATTTCTTTTGCATTGGAAGACTGACCTAAGAAAATGTAGCTATGATTTATGTCAGAGAATGTTTTACCTATGTCTTCTTCTAGGAGTTTTACAGTGTTATTTCTTATATTTAAGCCTTTAATCCATTTTGAGTTTGTTCTGTGTATGGTGTGAGGGGATGTTCTAACTTCACTGGTTTACATGTGGCTGTCCAGATTAACATTCAGTTTTGTTACAGAAAAATGAAGCGTTTTTATTTGATTTTGTCAGGCATTAATTATAAATACTGGTCTTAAAAACATGTAACCTCCATTTACTTTGTAATTTTTCTCATGAAGAGTATTTATCCGTAATCTTTAGCATTTTCAAATTTAGTGTGATTATGTTTCCTTGAAATTGGAAAAGCAAAATTTCTCTCTCTCTGTCTTTTTTTTTTTTTTTTTTTTTTTTTTTTTTTTTTTTTTTTTTTTTTTTTTTTTTTTTTTTTTTTTTTTTTTTTTTTTTTTTTTTTGCTTTTTGCTTTTTAGGACCGCACCTGTGGCATATGGGAGTTCCCAGGCTATGGGTCGAATTGGAGCTATAGCTGCCAGCCAACACCACAGCTGCAGCAACGTGGAATCTGAGCCACGTCTGTGACCTACACCACAGCTCATGGCAACACTGGATGCTTAACCCACTGAGTGAGGCCAGGGATTGAACCTGCGTCCTCATGGATACTAGTCTGATTCATTTCCACTGCACCACAGTGGGAACTCCGGAGAGGCAAAATTTCATACTAATCATCTCGAATGTGTTCTTGGTGCACTAGAGTATGACAAAGGTTTAAAAATAGTTAGCTAAACTTAAAAATAACATTGTGAAAACCATTGATTAGAGAGTCATGTCTGTGACCTTTTGAATGGTAATGTTTGCGGGGTTAACCATAAACTTCTCAGAATGAAATGTAAAAACCAGGAATCCAAAATTACTATAGTCTTGTCCAAAACAGAGGGAATAGAAAACAGAATTTCATTCCATCATTATTTTACTGTCATGACCTATCACTGAGTAAATCAAGGGACAGAATGCAACCTTATATTTAAAAAAGTAAGTGTTATTAAAATTTAAGGCAAGTGTATACTGGTAAAAATAAATAGGTATAGAATTTTAAAAATCTTTGATGCTGCTGCTTAGGAGAAAAATCATCAAGTACCACCAGAAAATAACGTGCCAACAATTAACTATGACACAATGCTTTTTAACAGAGTTTTAGTAATTCCTAAACTTGTAGGTTTTTACATAAATATAAGGATGTAGTTGCTTGTTTTCAGTGCCTTTCCTTTACACATGCTGCTTTTGTTTCAGTACCAATTTATAGCATAATCCTTTTGAAGCCCTTGGAAACATCAATGAAATCGAGATTAAATCAGTGGCATATGATTTCCCATTGCATGCAGATACCTAACAGCCACGTGGCTGACAGGCTTGTACTGGTTGCTGTATAAGAAGCCGTCCTATTTCAGAGATTCTGGAATGTGGGAAAAATATGTCCAGGCATCAGTGAACTATACGACGGGTACTCGTACTTAAACCATTTTGCCAACAGTGGTACAACTTTTGCCTCATCTCTCTGGAGATGTTTAGTGGGGAAAAAGGCCAGGAGAGGACTTTTTTCTGTTCAGAAGGATTTCTGGGTCTTCCTGTGTCATCCCCCCTTTTATAGGAAGGCTTATGGTCTGGTTCTGGAGGGCCTTTGAGGCCATCTCCTCCTTTACTGGTTTTTGAGCCTCTAGAAGCCCCCCCCCCCCCCGCTTCATGACCAGACTCTCTTT
The DNA here is from genome assembly GCA_004024745.2 of Catagonus wagneri. Classification (NCBI taxonomy): domain Eukaryota; kingdom Metazoa; phylum Chordata; class Mammalia; order Artiodactyla; family Tayassuidae; genus Catagonus; species Catagonus wagneri. Next base: position 1,754,971 of record PVHT021183523.1, on the reverse strand, counting down.
TTACTTTAATTTTACTGGAAAAATATTTGCCAAAGCATTTGTCCAGACTGAGCTTACCCTTTGGGAAGGCCAACTTTGTCAGCGGTTGGTTACATTGTCATTCCTGCTCTAGACACTGGTACAGGAGGCAGAGAGTGTTGGACTTGGAATCAGAACCCACGATTCCAAGGGCATGTCTTCTCCCCGGACTCAGGTTGTCATGTGAACAATGAGTAGTCAGGTGACCATTGGGTGGAAGTTCCATGGCCTGAAGCTGGGGGTGGGGGGGGTGTCCTACTTACTCCATAATTTCTTGGACCACCTCAAGGGTCTCCGAAATAGACTCACACTTTTTAAACTTTTCTAAGTTTAGATAGTAAAGATTGAGTGTCCCCTCTTCTCCCTGTCTGCTTTTCTTTTGCCACTTTTTCATGTCTCCCCCCCCCCCCATTGTGCAATATTTAAGGAGAAGGCCATGTTAAAAAAAAAAAAAAAAAACTGGGGAAAAAGTTTACAGAAAGCTAATTGGTGAGTGTTTTCTACTGGTCAGAGCTTCTAAGAGTCCATAATGAGGAAAGTACTTAAAACTACTGAAATAATTCTAACTTGATGAGTATAGGCAATCAAAACTCACAGTGGAGACATTCAGCTTTTTGTAAAGGTTCATGAGAGGACACTTCCTAACGGTTACTTCTGGCAGCTTCCTATCGAGTTGACTGGTGTGTTTAGGTTTTAGCACATAGACATTTTATTAAAACTTTTTTGCAATTTGAATCAGGACTCTTTTTGTTGATTCCCTTTTGTATGCTAGCCATTGCCCTTGGTGCCGGGACGGAAATGTAATGAAGATCTCTCTCCAGCCTTAGAAGAGTCCCAGACCAGCCCTTTGCGGACATAACTGGAGAGTTTGTACCGTAGCTCCCTGTGCTGCAGGATGACTTGGGTGGTTGCTGGCCTCTGGGCCCCTGGTTGACTTTGGGGGCATGGAACACTCTGCAGAAGAGGAACACAGAGCAGGCGAGGAGCTGAAAAGTGGCCCCTCGCTTTGGAAGCTAAAGTATGCCTAGACGTGTGAGATACCATGGTCTCTTGACCCGTGCCTTATCTGACCGTGGAGAAGTGCAGTTGAATGGGGGCTTTGGAGGGAGTGGCTGCTTTGGAAGAGGAAGTGGATTGAGCCCCATCTCCTGCCCTTGGTTTTTCTTCTCCAGTCCTGGTGGCCTGTCTGTCCTGTTGCTTGGCTTTGCCAAACGCGCTGCTGCCCAGGCCTTTGCCTTTGTTTGGAGTGCTGTTCCTGCAGATACCTTGCAAGCCTGCATCCCTCTCTTTCATCCGTTTTCTGCTCAAGTGGCACTTTCTTGGTGCTGTGAACAAAATTGCAACCTCTTCCTCCCCTGTTCCCTTACCTGCATGTTGATCTCTGTCACTGCCTGTTAGCACCATAAAAGCAAGATCTTTTATCTTTTGGATGCTTTATTGAACAGCTGCTATGTACCCGAACAGGAACAGCGTCTGACTCCCGGCAGATATCCAGCAAATATCTGGGGAAGGGAAAGCGGAGGGAGAAAGGACCTCCATTTGGTTTATTGTCTGTCTCCTCTTAACAGAAGGCGAAAGGGCTTTGTGTGTCGATGCTGTACTCCTGGCACCTAGAAGTAGGTCCAGCACAGAGCAGGTACTTTAGTAAGTGATCGCAGAGAGAATTCACACAAATCTGGCTGCGCACACTGAACTACGTGACTCTGCTAAGCCTGCTCAGTCACAGGGACGTCCCTTAGACAGGGGACATTTCGCTCCTGGACACCGTTCCTACCCAGGTGGCCCATCGTAGGTGATGCACCACAGAAGCAGGGGCTGGTGCTCATAGGATGCTGGTGAAGACCTTGAACCCTGCGTTTAATACTGCCTGGTTTGAGCCCCAAGCCCCGCTTTCCGATAATGAGCAGCATGACCGTGTGAAGTTCTGTGGCACCTCCGTGCCTTGGTTTCCTCCCCTGTGCTGCCTGGTATAAGGTCGTTAAAGGGTTAGGTGATAGTGTACAGAGCATGAGAAACGCTCTTGTTGTCTTTGTACATAGTGAAGATAAAACTGTGTGTGGATGTTCTTACTGACTTGTTCCTTGTGGGCAGTCAGGGGTGGCAAAGGCCCCTCTTACTGGCGCAGCCAGATGAGGCTGATGTGCCGCCTTGATCTGGCTCCACGTGAGCCTGGAATGCTTTTGAAAGAGAAAAGCAGAAAGTGACCAAGGAGTTCATTTCTCGAGGGATGGCCTTCCTGCCCCTCTTCCTGTGTTTTGGTCAGGGAGCTAGTTCTTTCTCCTCGGAATTGCACACAGAGTTTATTAAGTGAACCTAAGGGAACCCTCTGTATGCAGCAGCTTTCAGCTTAGTTGCATTAAGTAGCGCTTCAGGGGAACCCCGCGTGGGGTGGAAGTGCAGCCAGGCCGCTGCGGTAGGGGCTGTGCAGAGGTGGGAGGGAGCCCGCCCAGCAGGAGAAGGGCCTGGGGTGCAGAGAAGCTGGGTGCGGACAGGACCATCCAAACAGCTGCTCGTAAGAATCTGGAGAGGGCAGAAAGCACTACTAAATACATTTTGTTTGGAAGGATAGACTTGATCTCATTTTTTGTATTATAGTGAGTATTCTGCCCAAGGGCCTTAAACTTTCTCGATAATAGCTGTATTGAATCAGGCAGTGAGAGCAGCCTTACTGAATCCCAGCAGGGAGTTTGCTGGGCTCTGACAGTGATAGTCCCTTTTATGTGTCTTTTCTCAGGTGTTGTGGGGCCAGGTGGCGCCCCCTTCTTTCCTCCTCATTCAAAGTCGTTTGTGATTTATTTTTTAAAGACTTTATTTTCATTTTGCTTTTTAGGGCCACACCCACGGCATATGGAAATTCTCAGCCTAGGGGTCGAATCGGAGCTACAGCTGCCGGCCTGCACCACAGGCACAGCAGCGCCAGATCCAGGCTGCATCTGCAATCTACACCACAGTTCATGGCAATGGGAGATCCTTAACCCACTGACCCAGGCCAGGAATGGAACCCACATCCTTATGGACACTAGTCGGGTTCCTTACTGCTAAGCCACAGTGGGAACTCCAATACCTTCCTTTTTAAAAATGAGATAATTTCAATTTGGAGAGACAGGAAGGGATGTGACATCGGCCTGGATAAGCAGGTGTTCTTCTGTGTAGAGATAGCGGTGTGTCATCTAAATGCAGACCGCTTATTTCCTGTAGAGTGTGTGGTGTACCTTTATGACCTTATTTAAGGGCCCGGTCCACTTCAGATCCTCCAGTTATTAATTTACAAGGGAGTGGAATGCACTTGCCCTGCTTTGTTTCCTTTTGTCGGGGTGGAGGAGCAGTAGAGTTAGAGGTTTGTAATGCCACACTGAGGCAGTGCGGTAGTGTAGCCGGAAGCTGTTCCTCACGATATCCAGTGACATTTCCAGAGTATTCCAGGAAAACAGGTTAGTCCCGTGCACATGATTCACTCTTCGTTTCCTGTCCATTAGAATTGGCGTGCAGTGATCCCCCTTTGCACAGAGAAGCTTCTGTGCACATAGTGAACACGTAAATGTGTTTGCGTCACTTCTCATTGGTCTGAACCGCTAATTGGTAAACATTTTATCTCAGATTTTTATAATGTTTTAAAGTTGACTTGGTAGTATGGCAGGTATTACGTTCTTACGTGAGAGCTGGTCCAGAAAAGCTGTAGCTCAGTTTAGAAAAACAAAGCAAAACAAACCCCAAAGCAAAAAAAGTGAAAGCCTTCGTCTTCCGGATGGTGCCCCCCAGAGGAGGCCGACCTGCTGGAAGGTGAAGAGTGGTGACTGCTAGAAATCAGTGCTTCCGAGGCAGGTGCCGCTTTTGTGCCGCTGCCCTCTTCTGGACACCGCCTGCAGCGCCTGGTGAGGGTGAGGGACGAGGAGCCTGGGAGGCAAAACTCTGCCGACACTAACACTCCTCACTGGGAAAGCCTGGATTTTGGCCTCCGCGCTGAGCAGAGCAATAGCTCTTAGGAGTTTTGATAATAGGTTTTGTTTTTGGCTCTCACATAAAGGCCCTGAAATCATTTCTAAGGAAGACACAGTCCCATCTAGAGAACTGTATTCTGTATAAATGTCAAAAGTGAGTTCATTTGAGGCAGTTTTCCTTAGAAAGGTCAAGTATTAATTTCTACTGAGAGCCACCTCACATTTGTATGCACTGCAAATAGTAGTTTGCATTTAATAAAATATTGTCAAATGTGATTATCTCAGGTGACCCTCCATATAAAGGGGTGGTGGGGATGAAAGTGGCCCTGGTGACGGCAACTGACCTTTCTTGTTTACTGGGTGCCAGACGTGCACTAAGCATTTACACGATCTTTTTATTTAATCCTCACAGCACCTTCTTTCCATTTTTAGATGAAAACCCAAGGTTCACAGGGAATATTGAACTTACCCGCAGCTGATGACTGATGGAACCCGTGTTTGAGCCTTGGTGGTCTGTCTGGAGCTTTTTGACAGATATCCGCTTTTAGCATCTTGTGAATTTGTAGTCAGCTCCTTGCGGCAGAGCGAGGGCTTACTGGAGAAACTCACTGTAATGGAGCCGTGTTCCAGTGAATACCCTGCTGGGCAGTTCTGTGTTGGCACATTTCAGGGTTGATCACCCCCAGTGATCTGTGTGCGCCTGGACTGGGTTCCCACAGGTAGCCCTGCCAGGGTAGCTGTGGGCCCCTTATACTCTGGACCTTTTCCCCTCTGTCTCCTGTTTCTCTCAGTATGCTCGTGCTCCCCCACCCTGGACACACTCTCTCTTCCTTTTTCATTCTTTACCTTGGTCCATGGCATCACCTTCCTCCCAGACTGAGTGTGAGTTAGCCTCTGCTCTCTGAGAACAGCCTCACTCACATCCTAGTCTCTCCTTATGTTCTTTCACTTTACTTTCCTTCTTTTTTGTTGTTTAGTTTTTTTGGGGGGCCACACCCGCAGCATATGGAAGTTCCCAGGACAGGGGTTGAACTGGAGCTACAGCTGCAGGCCTACACCACGACCACAGCAACGCAGGATCCAAGCCGCATCTGCGACCTACACCACAGCTCATGGCAACACCAGATCCCCGACCCACTGAGTGAGGCCAGGGATCAAACCTGTGTCCTCACGGATACTAGTGGGATTCGTTTCTGCTGAGCCACAGTGGGAACTATCTCACTTTACTGTCAAAGGATCTGCCAGAGCAGCTTTTCCTGTTCCTTTTTAGATGAATTGTCTTTCAGTTTAGGTTCTTGTCTCTTGGCCAGACTATTTTGTTAGCTTTCCTAGCTGGTAACTCTGCTTTCAATTTTGTCTCCCTACAGTGTTTTTTATTTATTTATTTATTTTTATTATTACTTTTTTTTTTTTTTTTTTTTTTTTTTTTTTTTTTTTTTTTTTTTTTTTTTTTTTGCCTTTTGTCATTTTAGGACCGCACCCGCGGCATGTGGAGGTTCCCAGGCTAGGGGTCTAACAGGAGCTGTAGCCACCGGCCTTTGCCACAGCCACAGCAACGCGGGATCCGAGCCACGTCTGCGACCTACACCACAGTTCACGGCAACGCCGGATCCTTAACCCACTGAGCAAGGCCACAGTTCGAACCCGCAACCTCATGGGTCCTAGTCGGATTTGTTAACTACTGCGCCACGACGGGAACTCCTACTTTTTTTTAATACAAGCAAGAGTGATCGGACCAAAATCCAGGCCTGATCCTTACCCTTCCCCCTCTTTAGACCTGTCCTGGTTTCCTGTGGTTACAGATACCAAAATCCCAGTATCACACTAGAATCATCTTAGACCTCGAAAATGAGAGTTTGGAGGCTGCCTCAGGCCAAGTCTGAGAATTGTTTGGAGGGGTTTCATGTTCCTCAGATCCACATAGCAACTTGGGTGTCTGACGGCTCAGCAGTGACACCTAAGATGGAATGTTTTCCCCTCAAAACCAGCTTTGGCCTTTCCTGTCTAGTTGGTGGCAGTTCTGCCCTTCCAGTTGCGCGGGCCTCTGTGACCACTTTATATAAAAATATATATACCCTGCCACCAGACTAGGATTCCTGATCGCTCTTTCTTTTTTGTTTTTGGTTTGTTTGTTTTGTGTGTCTTTTTAGGGCCTCACCCTTGGCATATGGAGGTTCCCAGGCTAGCGGTCGAATTTGGAGCTGCAGCTGCCGGCCTATGCCACAGCCACAGCCACAGCCACAGCCACAGCCACAGCCATGTGGGATCTGAGCTGTGTCTGTGACCTACACCACAGCTCACAGCAAGGCTGGATCCTTAACCCACTGAGTGAGGCCAGGGATTGAACCCATGTCCTCATGGATCCTAGTCGGCTTCATTACTGCTGAGCCATGACGGGAACTCCTGGTTTGTTTTTTTGTTGCAGTATCATTGATTGTAATATTATATTAGTTTCAGGTATACAACTTAGTGCTTAGATATTTATGTAAGCTATTAAGTTAAATCATTAAATTGTACTCCATTTAAAGTTATTACAGAATAATGGCGATAATTGCCAGTGCTGTGCAATAGACCCCTGTAGCTTGCTTATTTTACACATAGGCGTCTGTACCTCTTTAGCCCCAGCGCCTGCGTGCCCCACCCATTTTTGCCTCCCCCGTAACCACTAGCTTGTCCTCTCTCTGATCTCCTTTTGCTCCGCTTTTTTCCTCCGTAGGAATTTTCATCTTCTACCCCACTGTGTACCTTACTCATTTACGATGTTCGTGGTTTATTTTTAGTTCCCTGGGGAAGAAGGGTTTTTGTTTTGTTTTGTTTACTGAAATATTCCAGCCAGCTAAAACACTGAATGGCACGTGGTGGGGAAATTTCTTAAAACTTGTTGAATCGGCAAAAATGTACATGCGGAAAATGCCTGGCCGTAGCAAAGGGAACAGTAGTAGAGGGTACGGAGGACTTGGGTACTGGAGTCCTGCTGTCCACGTCCCGCTCTGTGCCTCAGTTTCCATCTGTAGAATGGGTGAACTGCTGCCTGTTTGGTAATATCATCGAAGAGCCGATGAGAGAGCCCCCAGGGAGCACCGATCCTAGGGTTAAGCTGTGTCGGACGCTGTTAGGTAAATGGTACCGCTGGAGGTGCAGGAGCTGTTCTGGGCAGTCGTGTTTACGTTGCCCTCAGACGCAAGCAGGTGCTGTCTGTGCACTGCCTGAGAAGTCAGCGCCAGGCAGGGGTTTGAGGTGTGTCTTGCCTGTGGTGTAGTGCTTAGAACTCCGCTTGACCCACTCCACTCTGGTCTCCCTGGGTCTGCTGGCTCCAGGCCCCCGTCTCTGCATGGTCACCTTCAGAATGGCAGCCGGGTGTGCCCCCTGTTCCTTCTGTTCCACTTGCAGCTGGACTCATCTCCTGCTCTGGGGGATTCTTCAGCTTATGTCTGAAATTGAACTAGGCGGCTGTTGTTTGTTTTATTTTTGATGCACAACCCTCAGGCTATACTTCATAAATGCAGGAGGGGGACACCTTTGCCTAGTTTATTTTTTTATTTTATTTATTTTTTTGTCTTTTGCCTTATCTAGGGCTGTACCCCGCGGCATATGGAGGTTCCCAGGCTAGGGGTCTAACAGGAGCTGTAGCCGCCGGCCTTCGCCACAGCCACAGCAACGCGGGGTCTGAGCCGCGTCTGCAACCTACACCACAGCTCACGGCAATCCTGGATCCTTAACCCACTGAGCAAGGCCAGGGATCGAACCCACAACCTCATGGTTCCCAGTCGGATTCGTTAACCGCTGAGCCACGATGGGAACTCCCGCCTAGTTTATTTTTTATCCTAGTTTTATTACCTCGATTAAATAGAAACGTAAAGACATTTAGAAGATTTAAACTCAAAGTAAATATGAAGACAGTGCATGTGGTTCTCTGCAGATGTCAGTGTCCTCGGAACTGTCCAGCTTTGGCTATACTGAACTAGGAAGCCGGTGCCCCGTCACTGCCGGCAGAGCCCAGAACTAGGAGGCCGGTGTCCCGTCACTGCCGGCAGAGCCCAGAACTCGGAAGCCGGTGCCCCGTCACTGCTGGCAGAGCCCAGAACTAGGAGGCCGGTGCCCCGTCACTGCCGGCAGAGCCCAGAACTCGGAAGCCGGTGCCCCGTCACTGCTGGCAGAGCCCAGAACTAGGAGGCTGGTGCCCCGTCACTGCTGGCAGAGCCCAGAACTCGGAAGCCAGTGCCCCGTCACTGCCGGCAGAGACCAGAACTCGGAAGCCGGTGCCCTGTCACTGCCGGCAGAGCACAGAAGACCTCAGGGGACGTGGGCACAGCTGGTTGCTCAGTCCTGCATTCTTTTAACAGACTGGCTGCTGAGTAAACCTCAGCCTACTCTTGTGATATGGACACAAAGTGAGGTTCGAGATGGTCAGTAGTGAGAGAGATGAGACCCGCACAGCAGAGCTGTAATAAAGGCACAGCCAGGCGCTCTGAGACCGCAGCGGGGTGGGGTGTGATTTGTGCATGTCTCCCCTGGGCTCTTGTAGGACCAGTAGGAGTTTGCAGGATTTGGGATCCCCAGAATTTTGGGGTGGGGGTGATAAGCGTGGTGAAGGGAAGGGCATGGGAAAGGGGTGTGAGAACACAGGCACGTCTCTGTGCAGCCCAAGCACGAGACAACGGAGGGGACCGTTTTGAACGAGCGGTTGGGGTCCACTTGCAGAGGGTATTAATGACGTGCCACAGAATATGGCCTTTATCTTGTTAAGGAGGCGTCGTTCACATCCTTGGCGGCAGGATGCAGGCTGCGAAAGGAGGGTGAAAACATAGGGGAGGGGTTTTCCTTTTGTATTCGGAGAGCATTGAGGGAGGGGCGGCCGATCGTGGTCGATTAGAGAAGGTCTTGAGAAATCAAAGAAAAGAAGTAGGAATGAACATTCAGTCACAGAGCAGGTCAAAAAAACCCCGGAAGGAATCGAGGAAACATGTCACCAGTTGGCTGTCAGGGACATCGTTACTGTAATTCTTCAGATAAAGTCTGGAACAAGCATTCAGGAGATAGGGTTATCAGATAAAATCCAGGACACCCAGATATGTTTGAATTTCCCATAAATACTGAAGACATTTTTTGCAGTGTCAGGATGTCCCAGGCAGTTTCTGAGACACGCCTACAGTTAAAACTGTTTTTGGATTGTCTGAAATGATTGAATTGGGTGTCCTGGGAATTTTATTTGGAAAGTGCAGTAACTCTCACATGTTAAAAAAAAAGGTTATGAAAAGCCTTGAGGGTCAGACTCCTTGGATGATACTGGTGAGAGAATGTTTGGGGGTGTGAGCTGTAGGCCTCGGGGAGGCATTTGTGCAGATCACAGGGGGAGCCTTTTGGGAATTTTTCCTGTACCGAAGTGACTGGTAAGGATTCTACCTTATGAGATTTGAAGTTCCTTGACCAAGAAGAAAAGGGGAACCATAGAATAAAGAAGGGGAAATTCAAACTCCTGAAAGTACCGAACGCTCGACAGACTGGATGGACAATGTCTTGTGTATTCCAGGAAACAAAACGGGGGTGTCCCGTCTCCCCCCCCGTTGAGGGGGGTCATCCAGTTTGCTTTATCAAGCGTGAGCGGGGCTGCGCTGCCATTGTCGTTTGTGCTCCTGGTGTACAGTGGGCCCTGTGTTCTGGCTCCTGTTTTTATTGGGCCTGTACAGACAATCCCAGAACCCCAACAATAAACACTACCAAGAATGTGAGGTCACAGTAACGTGACGTCACAAGGAGCCAGGTCCCAGCATGCCCCCCGGGACGGCAGCCCGTGGAGCCGGGCTGAGGGACGAGGACGGGCTGGAGAGAGGAGGCATGGCCGGGTGCCCTCCGCTCCGAGATGAGCTCCTGGTGTTTGTCCTCCTGCTGGTGAGTTGGTCTCCCCACCTGACCGCCGGCTCGCTGACGTGAAAGGAGCATTCTGTTTGCGTTCAAGGTCTCATAAATCGCGAGTGGGGCAGGACGGGCCATCTGGGAATCCTCATTTTATTCCTTCCTTTCTTTTTTACTGAAGGTTCAAGAAAATCCAGAGAAGTCTGATTCGTACAGGTTTTAAAATTTCCCTCTTCTGGTGAATGCGAGGGCAATGAGGTGGACTAGACCGGGTGGGACAGGAGGAAGAGGCAGCAGACACGGGGGGGAGAAACACGGGGGCAGAACCAGCGCTGCAGTTGTACAGATGCGTGCTCGTTAGGGTAAGAGTTTGTATGGGAACAGCATCTTTGCAGGAGGAGGTGTGTGGTGTAATTACGTTGTTTTCGTGAAGTGATGAATGCCACAGGAGTTCCTGTTGTGGCTCAGCGGTTAACGAATGCGACTAGGAACCATGAGGTTGCGGGTTCGATCCCTGGCCTCGCTCAGTGGGTTAAGGATCCGGCGTTGCCGTGAGCTGTGGTGTAGGTCGCAGACAAGGCTCGGATCCCGCGTTGCTGTGGCTGTGGCGAAGGCCGGCAGCTACAGCTCCTGTTAGACTCCTAGCCTGTGAACCTCCATGTGCCGCGGGTGCGGCCCTAGATAAGGCAAAAAGACAAAAAAAAAAAGTGATGTCTTGTCCTCAATAACTGCAGTTCAGTAAGTAGGCATGGGTTTGTAAACCTCCGCTTTGCACTTGCGCACCCTCCGTGGTCTCCTCTGGGGTGTGTGAATTGACAGGTACGATAAACAGCAGTTTCACACGGCCGAGCCTGTGAGACACTGTGGGATAAGGATAACTCTCTCTCTTTCCTGTCCCCTCATGGCTCCTTTCAGAGACAGCTCCTGGAGGCTGATAAGTGAGCTCGGAGAGGGGCTGCGAGGACAGTTAACTCCCTCAGTGAATTTCTGGCAGCGGCTGGGGAAGCCTGGGACCTGGAGCCCTGGGAGCTCCTTGGTGCACAGCTGGCTGCTGGTGGCCCCACTGCGGCCAGGCCGCGCTTAGCGGGGAGGTCAGCAGGAAGTGGGAAATTATAGGCGAGGTAGAAGAAATGACAGAATAGAGACTGAGCAGTTCTGCTTAAAAAAGTCTTCGGTCTTCCGTAATGCTTTTTGTAAGTTTAAAACTAGTTTTTTTGGTTGGTTTTGGTAATACTTTTTTTTTTTTTTTACCCTTGTAACAATTATAACTACCTCTTTAATGATGTTATCATCCCTGTGTTCTTTTCAGAGCGCCATGGTTTAGATGATAAATGGTTCTCTGCTTATAATTCAGGCCAAGTTAAAGAGCCCATGGGAGGCAGGGCAGGCAAGAGCAGGCAGGCTAGGTGATGGGCCTTATTCAGTGTAGCTTGACATTTTTAAAGATTGTGGGAAAACAACAAAAAACAAAAAAGCATGTGTGACAGGGACCGTATGTGACAGGAACCACATATTTACTCTCTGGTTCATGATAGAAGAATCCTATGTCTGGTTTAGCATCTACAGTAAGTGTGTTGCAAGACCATAAGAGTTTACACGAGCATAGCTTTGCTTTGTTAGCTGTGAGAATGAAGATTTGCGTATCGCAGAGTTCTTGGTTGTAGTGTTACCGAGGCACACTGCAGCCCCGGGCTGGAGCAGAGGTTCTCATGGTGTGGTTGTGCCACTTCCTGAGGCCCTTTTCAGTGGGTTTTTGAGGACAAAATTATTTTGTTAATAACAGTGTGGCATTTTTTCCTTTCTCACTGTGTTGGTGTTTGCACTGATAGTACAAAAGCAGTGATGAGGCCCTTAGCACTCATCCAGGTAGTGGCACCAGGCTGTTGCAGCTATTATAGGCTTCACTGCCATACGCTCCAAAGACAATAAAGGCCAGTTTCACCTGAAGATGCCCTTGGTAAAGCAGTACCAGCTTGCTATTTTTTAACCCTTTTTAATTTCACGGGTGTTGAAACAAAGTCTGCAGGATGTGCTTCTACTCCTGACTGCTGTCTCTAGGAAAAGCACTCATGCAGCTGGAGTTGTGGACTCTTACCTCGTCACTTTTTTTCATGGGAATGTCATTTTTCCTTCAAAGCCTGATAAACTGGTTTTTGGCAAACGTTTTCTTAAGAATTGGTAGAGGGAGCCTATTGCTTTAAGGAAAACAGCTGTCAATTTTTGTTGCCAATGGTAAATGCAAACTTCCAATCAAAAATTAGAACTTCAGGAGTTCCTGTGGTGGCTAAGCGGTTAACAAACCTGACGAGCATCCATGAGGATGCGGGTTCCATCCTTGGCCTCGCCCAGTGGGTTAAGGATCCGGTGTTGCCCTGAGCTGTGGTGTAGGTATCAGACGCGGCTCGGATCCCGTGTTGCTCTGGCTCTGATGTGGGCTGGCAGTTACAGTTCCGATTGGATCCTAGCCTTGGAACTTCCATATGACCACAGGTGCAGCCCTAAAAAAGACCAGAACAACAAAAAATTTGGAACTTCAGAAAACTCTTATCTACCACCAAAAGTTTGGCAGCTTCCCAGTGCTTTACGACTTTTCTGAAGATATTGGTAGTGACATTAATGAATGTGTTTTTTTTATGATGAAATGTGGCAACAGATATTTTGCAAGTGACCAATTCATGTGGCAGAATCATGCCTTGGTAAGATGTATCAAAGTGTGAGACCTTTTTTAATACAAGAGTATAAAATATTCACTGATGCAAGTTTATATTCTATATTCCAACTTCCCTTTAAGAAATTACCACTTGTTTTATTTTGATATGATTTTTTTGTAAGTTTAAAACTAGCTTTTTTTTTCGTTTTGGTAATGCCTTTTTTTTTTAACCTTGTAGCAATCATAATTACATCTTTAGTGATGTTATCAACCCTGTGTTCTTTTCAGATCTCAGAAAAGACTGTTCACAATTAAGGATATTAAAATATTCCTTATTTTTCTAAGTATCCCTGTGAGGGCAGATTTTCTTAGTGTTTTCAACCGCAGTGATGTGTTGTTACCAAATGAATGTAGAGGTGGCTGTGGGGATCCAGCTTTCTTCCTGCAAATCAGATATTAAAGAAATGTATCAAAGACATCACTGTTAATTGTCTCAATTTTGTGTCATTTTTGGAAAATAGTTATTTTAGTAACAGTGTTATTACTCATGAAATGGATTTGTCATTTTTAAATGAATAGTTAAAATGTTCTGCTTTAATTATCCATACAATGAATATCAACAAATAGAACCTCCATAAACAAGGGGCTTTGGCATCTTCTGTACTTTCAAGAATGTAAAGCCCTGAAACCTCTGAGAACTGCTCATCGAGGGTTTAAGCAATCACGTCTCTATTGTAGTATATAGTAACTGAAAGTATTTTCACGAATAATTAAGCGTAAGATGGTATCATTTTAAATATTTTTTCATTTGTTAGTTCTACAATAGCATGATCATTTCATCAGCTCTCTCCCTCTTTGCCATGCAAGAACAATCTTTTCTGTTCTTTTGTTTCCTTGTCGATTCTCACAGCAATGCTGGGGTGAAAGGAGCACTGCTCGAGTCTCATTCTGAAATGGGGAGCACTGAGATTCTGGAGAAAGAGACCTCAGGAAGCCTGAGTAATGGAACCAGCAGCAATGTAGAAGCAGCCAAAAGGCTGGCCAAGCGCCTTTATCAACTGGACAGATTCAAAAGATCGGACGTGGCAAAGCACCTGGGCAAGAAGTATGTTCTGTCCCCAGGCTGGTGTCTGAGCACACCCTGTAGGGGGTGTGTGTGCTGTAGTGGCTTCGGTTTTAGTAACCAGGTCTGTTCTGTTTTGTTATAGCAATGAATTTAGCAGACTGGTTGCAGAAGAATATTTGAAGTTTTTTGATTTTACAGGAATGACACTGGATCAGTCTCTCAGGTACGCTCGAACATTTCTATCCTTCTTTGCCTCTAAGTGATTAATTCTGAGAAGAGGAAGTAATGTGCTCAAGCTAAAATCTGATTATTTTTTTTAAAGCCACAATTACGTCGTGATCTTGGCTCACACTGTACTATAGATACTAAACGTAGTAAAAGGTGGGGAAAGAATATTGTTTTTATGAAATAACTCATGAACTTACATTCTGTATCTAGTAAATGACATAGTAAAAGAATGATGGCGAACAAGTCTTGGAGAAATGGAATCTGGGAATTTGGTTTTTGAATGATCAGTTTTTTTTTAAAAGGCACAGTTGACAGACTTACAATTATAGATTTTTTTTTCCCTAAGCATTTGTTTACAATAGCCAAATAGCCTTTTTTTTTTTTTTTTTTTGACCTATACTATAGCTTGTGGCAAGGCTAGATCCTTAACCCACTGAGCAAGGCCAGGGATTGAACCCTCATCCTCAGGGAGACTAGTCAGGTTCCTTTCTGCTGAGCCACAGTGGGAGCTTCCCGCCAAATAGCCTTTTAAGACAGCACTGTGGAATTAACTAGTGAACGGGTAAAAACAAAATTTTCTAAGTGCAGCTGAAGGTAAAACCCAGTCAGCGTTTAATCTTGTAAGCTCTGGAACGGGTCAGAGCCTGGGGAACTCTGAGATCATCTTGCAGTGACCCTCCAGTTTTACGAATCAGGAAACTAGGCCTGGGAGGCGAAGTGAGGATGTTTGATTAGAATTTCACTTAGTCTGTGGCTCTTTGCATGAATCCAGGGTGCTCATAGGTTTTCCAGTGCAAATGGTAAGCATGGGAGAAAGATCTATAATCTTGCTCTGCGCTCTCATGTGGTTTATTAAAAATTAACGTTAAGTCAGTGTAATTTAGATTATCAAGTAAGGAAGGAAGACAGCAACATTTTCATCATTGAAATATGGTTTATTATATGCTTCTTTCAAAAGCAATATTTCTTAGGACACTTTAAATGGTTTTTTTCCCTCCTATCTTGTGTTCGGGGAACTGCATCTAGTTTGTCAGATGAGGGCCCTGGGCGTGTTGTAATGCATGGCACCGTCAGTGACTTGGATCTAGATTAGTGTGTGGTTCTGGGCATACTGTCTATTGTTCAAACAAGTTTTACATGTAAATTAATTTATTCCTAGTTTAAGAGATAAATTAGGGTTTTATTTTTCAATTTCCTTTTCATGTGATAAATTAATAATATGAAGTGGTTAATAAGCAAATAGAAGTAACAGAAACTGCTGAGCACAAGGCAATATAATTGTAATTTTAATAGTGTGTCAGTGACGATTATAATTGAATAACAAAATGACAAAAGGCTGTGATCTTTGTCGAGTTTTAAAATGTAGCCCCCGTGGTGATGCATCCAGACTTCAGTGTTGGTTACTTTTTTTCCTACTGATCCTTTGAAATGGCTGCTTGACACTTGGTCATAGGGGGAAATCACCTGCCTTTCCAAGGCTTTTCTTGATGTATTGACCACTGGGTTATTACCCCGTCATCTTTTAGATTTACATTCAGATAGAGTAAACATCAATATAAGTTTATATTGAATGGTCATCTAGTAAGTTATTTTAGAAAAATAACTTTAGAATATCTTACTTTGTATTATTAATTCCTTATGTTTATGTGAATTAACCTTCTTGTCAAACGTAGGGAGTATGGTGACATTTTCTAAAAGTTTCCTTTTCTCCCCTTAATTATTTTTCAGGTATTTTTTTAAAGCATTTTCTCTTGTGGGAGAAACCCAAGAACGAGAGAGAGTTTTAATACACTTCTCCAATAGATATTTTTATTGTAACCCAGATACCATTGCTTCACAAGGTAATCTGATGGAGACGCTTACATTTTATTTTATCACAATGGCTATTTCCCTCACGATGAAGGTTACATTTTGTTGTGGAAAATATGGAAAGTTATGCAGAAGAAAGTGAAAATCATCTAGTTCTATCTGTGATTACCTAGAGATAACTATGATTACCAGTCTGATTGGCTTCCGTCTACTCTGTACAATGTTTTATGTCAGGTTGGAATCGTTAGAGAGTCATTTCCTACTGTTTTTCCCTCTCATCATGAGCGTTTTCTCATGGCACCAAATATTCTTTAAGAAGCACATTAAATCACTGCCTTATGGTTGTATTTACTCTATGTTCCAGCTCCATAGTATGACACTATACTTTCTTTCAGTTGCTCATGGCTTGTCACTGAGTGCGTTGCAGTCAATGAAATGCTAGTTTTCTTGTTTCTTCTTTCTGTGCACTTGATCTCTAAGCTTCTCGAGGAGCAGCATGTATACTTAGTTTTGTGGTTAGTTCTGGAAATGTTTGTAATCTCGTTGGAGTCTGTGGTGTGTGTCTGGTGCTTTTTTTGGATATTCATTATTACAACGCTGACCACTGACTGGCTTATGATTTTTTTTGTCTTTTTTTTTTCTTTTTGGCTTATCTAGGTCCGCACCTGTGGCGTATGGAGGTTCCCAGGCTAGGGATCTAACAGGAGCTGTAGCCGCCGGCCTTCGCCACAGCCACAGCAACGCCGGATCCGAGCCGCTTCTGTGACCTACACCACAGCTCACGGCAACGCCGGATCCTTAACCCACTGAGCAAGGCCAGGGATCGAACCCGCAACCTCATGGTTCTTAGTCGGATTCGTTAACCACTGAGCCATGATGGGAACTCCTCTGCTTTATGATTTTAATGACCTCTGTTTGTGTTTACTATTTTAAAAAGTAACTTTAAACTATTTAATTGCTGATGTACCTATCCTTTGAAGAGGTCATTTCTCCATCCCAATCCTTGTAACTCAGCAAAGTTTTCAGAGTGCAAAATGCAGCACATCCACTTACACTGGAGTATCTTTCATAGACTTACAAATTCTGGACTAAATCACTGAGACTAGATGCACTAGAAATAGCCAGTTAACATTGTGTCAGTCTCCCTTATATTGAGGAAAGTGATTTTCCCGCTGACTCCAGCCTGCAGGCTACAGCCAAATTAACTAACCGTTTGATTATTAAAGCCACATTCCCCTCTGTAAAATGGGAACTGTCTTTCTTTATTCTTTTGGCTATATTTAGACCATGCAGTCACTATCTGTGTCACTGTCAGCACTGACTAGAGAATGAAATGATAGAAGAGGGCTGTTTTTATCAGAACCTTCTTCAAATCTGAGAAAACATTGACATTCCTGACGAAACAAGGACTGTGGGTTTGTGTACTCAGATGGCTGTTAATAAAGATATTTGAGAGTTGGCTGCCGAGTTTTATAAATACTTTCAAGAATTTGTCTTATGTGTATTTAGAATACTGGAATAAATACACTGTTAGGCATTGAGCAGCATCGCCTTAGAGATTTTACTTAGAGAAATTACCTACTGTACTCAAAGGCATATTTTGGAAAATAAGGGGTCTTTAATTCATAAATTCAGTAATTGGATAGGCTTTTCTGTACATTTAGTATAAATTACTAAGATTTTTCTGCAGCTGCTCTTGTCTACAGTACTTGGTTTGAGAATTGCAGGGAGAAAAAAAGGAAAGCTCATTCTAAGGTTTGGAAGTGAGAAGCTTAACTCTTAGTGCTTTTTCTTTTTCTTTCATAAACTCAGATGAGAGAGTGATGTTTTCATCTAAGTGTGAGTGACCTCGCTGGTTTGGGCAGCATGTTCCCCTGGGATATTTAATGCTTTAATCTTCAGTGATTATTTCAGTATTTCACTTTGATATGCTCCATGGTATCCTGGGCCAGAAAACCTGAATGGTGCCTTTAAAAAATGGCAAGGAGAAGGATAAACACTCCCGCCTGTAGGTTTTCGGCTGGAGAACTAATACCCACAGAGTAAACCTTGGGAGAGGCAAATCTTGATTTTGTTTAACTTTTGCTTCTTTCTGAATCCATTTACCTCCCAGAAAGTAAAAAAGGTAACAATATTAAATAGTTTATTTTCACCTCCATGTCTTATATTCTAGAAAATTCTAGAATATTGAGAAAATATAGATGGAAAGATAAAAATTGTAATTTCACTATCCAGGGATAATAATCTCTTTTAATGCTATGTTATATATATCCTTCTCCTTCTTAGATGCATTATATTTAAATAGAACCATACTGCGTATAACGTGTTTTTCATATACTTTATTGTGAGGTATCTTTCCATTTCAATGTGTGTACATGGACAACATCTTTTTTTTTTGTCTTTTTGCCTTTATCTAGGGCCGCACCCGTGGCCTATGGAGGTTCCCAGGTTAGGGGTCTAACAGGAGCTGTAGCTGCTAGCCTTCACCACAGCCACAGCCATGCAGGATCCGAGTTGCGTCTGCGACCTACACCACAGCTCACGGCAACGCCGGATCCTTAACCCACTGAGCAATGACAGGGATCAAACCCGCAACTTCATGGTTTTTAGTCGGATTCGTTAACCACTGAGCCACGACGGGAACTCCATGGACAACATTTTTAATGACTTCAGCATAACAGGGTTGTTTTAGGTGTGTCACATGTACTCATTCCCCGGTGTACGCAGTCTTTCTTTGGATGTCCTTGTATTTTGGGTGGTTCCTTACTTCATTAGGTTAAAGCCCTACAAGTGGGACTGCGGTGTCAGAGCATTCTGTTTCAAAGCTGAAGACACATTCTATCAAACTGTCCTCCAGAGGTGGGAATAATTTACCTTATCACCAGTAGAGTCCAAATCTGTCTGTTGAGACCCTTTTAGTAACTTACTCTTACTTATTTTCTGCCTCCTCGAAGGAACATGATGCATTGTACCTAGCCACAGGACCGTAGTTTTTAGTTTCTTAATTAAGCGTGGGTATGCTGTTTTAGTGAGATTGAGGGGTCCAAGAGGAAACAGCGGATTAACGCTTTCTGTCCTTGTCTCTTTGGTTAGATGGAGTCCATTGCCTCACCTGTGCAGTGATGCTTCTGAACACAGACCTCCACGGCCATGTAAGTGTGGTGTGTGGTGTGTGGTGCCCTTTCACAGAGCTCCAGAATGTCTTGGGCTCATCTTTGCTTTTGTGTCCATGCATGTTTTTTCTCTGTCCCCCTTTCTCTCATTCTTGGCGTGGTTAAGTACGTAAACATAAATCTTTGGGAAAAGAAGCAACTTATCTTACCTTATAGCACCAAGCATAATTTAAATGGTATCATATTGTCTAAATGTCTGGAGTTGTTCTGTGTCTTCTTTCTCCACTAGATGGCAGAGACAGAGCTTTTATTTTATTTTATTTTTTTTCTGTTTTGATTTTTGGTTCACTTTTAGGGTTGATGTAGAGTGGTGCAAAGAGGATATGTTAAATCTGAAAATGTCGACTGTGTTTTCACTAACTCCAGTAGTAAGTCTTAAGAACTCAGACTTTTCTGCACCCCTCAGCTTACCTGGTCTTCTGCTAGTTGAAATATCAGAATAATTTACCTTCTTCTCATCTTCTATTTAAAATATAGGACGGACTTCTTAAATGTAACAGTTATATGTAAACTTCCACCTTTCATAGAAGTGGAATTTTAGCTTTATTTAAACCGTTGGTGTTAGAGAAAGGGAGAATATTTTAGTTAAATATAGCTCAACACGTACATACTACGAACATTATTTCATAGTCCCAGGACCATTTATTTTGAAGAGAAAATCATGTTTCTTTTTTTCCTCATGGCTACGGTACACCCTTGGCCTGTGGAAGTTCCTGAACTAGGGACTGAATCCGAGCCGCATTTGTGACCAGTGCTGCAGCTGTGGCTGCCCCAGATCCTTAACCCAGTGTGCCAGGCTGGGGAGGGGGTCGTGTTTTTTGTAATTAAAGAATCTAGATCATCCCTTGACTTGCTACATGACTCACCTTACACTTTATTTATTTATTTTGTCTTTTTGCTTTTATCTAGAGCCGCACCCGCGGCATGTGGAGGTTCCCAGGCTAGGGGTCTAACAGGAGCTGTAGCTGCCGGCCTTCGCCACAGCCACAGCAACGTGGGATCCGAGCCGCGTCTACAACATACACCACAGCTCACGGCAACACCGGATCCTTAACCCACTGAGCGAGGTCAGGGATCGAACCCGCAACCTCATGGTTCTTAGTCAGATTCGTTAACCACTGAGCCACGACGGGAACTCCCTCACCTTATACTTTAAGCAGCCACAGTAAAAGAACTGAAACTTAGATATTGGTCCAGATTTGCTGGGCTATTCCAGAAGGTCCCATGATCCCCTTACTTAAAGCCATGGTGCTCCTCTTTAAGAAAGGCAAAGCGAAGCCACATGGGGTAATTAGGATGGACCAGAGGGGAGAGAAGGGGCCTGCTGTCAGGAAAGCGAAGGAGGAGATACAGTGATGGAATCATCACCTTAGCATCATCTTCACAAATCTCCCAGTATTCAACCTAGAGGTTCCTTTTGCAGTCTGCAAGAGGCGGGCTTAGAATACATTCGTGACTTGTAGGCATATGTAACGTGTCCTGAGATGATACGCACTGAAAGGTGGGTCACGGGACATTTGTGGGTAACAGGGCCATGACACGTCTCGTGGAATGAAGGTACTGCGCTTCCCACGGCGTGCGCCTTGACGTGAGTGTCAGAATCCGTCGACGCCCAATCAGCTTGATATGGGGGTGATCGGCCAGTGGGCTGCCCTAGTCCCTGTTTGCCTGTTACCAGTGAAGCCAGTGTTTACTGCTTTCTTCTCTGCTCATCTTGTGATAACAGCTGCAGCTCTGTCCCTTTCTTTTTTCCTCTCACTCCGTTTCTTAACCTGACTGTCAGCTGAAGGAGACTTGTGACTATACCTGTCCACACGTAGCACTAGTCCAGGCCTGCGCGTCCCAGTAGGAGGAGTCTTTACCCCAGACACCTTGAGTTCCCATCCGCACCTGATGGCTGAGCATGTTCTGTCTTTTGACTGAGAAAACGTGTAATGGTGAAAAAAAGAATCCAGTAAAAGTTCGATTCTTACTTAGAGAATGAGGATGTTACAGAATTTCTGTGGAGGTTGCTGGACATGTGGGCTCTTTGCTGTTAAATACTAGATTGCTTTTTAAAAAAGCTGATATCGCTCTAACAATACTTTGAAGTAGACATGTATTAATCAACAGCGATTTGAAACATAGCAGTAAATAAAGGTGTGGGTCTCACTCTTCATGCAGATAACTCTGCGTGCTTGATGACCACCAAAGAAGGGCGCCCAGGGCTTTTTATGCAAAGGTTCAGGACCACAGATCTCGGATTTGCTTTTGTCTTCCATGTTCGAGGAATTGGAAGGAGATTAAATGATACATCACACTTCCTTTTGGCAACTAGGATATGAAATAGTTTATATAAATGAGCAGTTGAATATTAATCTTGATTCACGCCAATCATACATGGTTAACAACTGGCTATAGAGGCAGAATTCTGTATAAGAGGGAGGAAATTATAAATACAAGTAAGTCTCTCCGTATCACCTTCAAAGTCATGTTTTTAATGATTATGAGTTCTCAGCTTTGTTTTTAAAAATCTGTGCTACACACTTAGGCTTGTCTGTTGTCCGTTTCGTATGTTTGAGTTTTTTTTATTCTTATATACTGTGCATGCTGTTATAAAGTCTGTTGAGTATATATAGTAACGCTCATAAAAACTAACCATGTGCAAATGTGTTTCCTTTCTCTTCCTCCCCTGGATTCATTTTATAAATAAATTCTCCTTCTAGGTGGTAAGTGTTTAATCCGTAGTTCATGGAGCTTCTCTTGCATCACGATTGCCTGAGTTGTGTTGCGGTGTCTGACTTAATGGCATGGCCCCTAGGAAAGCGAATCATTCAGAATATAAAGTGAATAATTCCTAACATCTTCCCTTTTCCACCTTCTCCTTCCGTGGTACTGCCTAGAGCATCACCTCCCATTACTTAGTCCAGTGCCAGAATAGGCTTCTTGGAAAATGAACTCATCAACCCCTTTCCTTTTCGTCCTCACCCTCGTGTCCTAACAGCATGACCTGCTCTTTGTGCATCTTCCTGTGCTGAGGAGCGAGGCGCTGAATATGCACTGGAGTGGCCCTTCATCCTTCCTGCTAATCTTACTAATAAAATAGTAGAGGGTGTGCTAATAAATCTAACACGCATCACCTGTGGGAATGCCTTTCTAGCTTTATTTTTCTCCTTGATTCTGTCATCCGACCAGCACTTGCCGTGTGGATATTCCGTGGCGGGTTCCCCACCGTCAGGGTGAGGATCGGGGTCAGAGCCTCCGGTGGGGTGGGCGGGCGGGCCTCCCTTCGTCGGGTTAACTGCAGGGGCGGGGGTGGTAGGTCTCCGAGGGGCTGCGGTGGAGAAGCACTGGGAGGTCTTTTAATCACACGTGCTTCACTAAGTGGGCTGGGAAAACCCTGTCTACGGTATCGACAGTGTTTTGGGAGGAATTCATTCAGATGTTGTCGTCATTTCATTCACGCTAAGAATGATGTTTCCCTTCTGTTCCTACTTTTTTTTTTTTTTTTTGTCTTTTTCCCTTATCTAGGGCCGCATCCGCAGCATGTGGAGGTTTCCAGGCTCTAGGGGTCTAATCAGAGCTGTAGCCGCCGGCCTTCGCCACAGCCACAGCCACAGCAACGCGGGATCCGAGCCGCGTCTGCGACCTACACCACAGCTCACGGCAATGCCGGATCCTTAACCCACTGAGCGGGGCCAGGGATCGAACCCGCAACCTCATGGTTCCTAGTTGGATTTGTTAACCACTGAGCCACGAGGGGAACTCCTGTTCCTACTTTTAAAAATATGAAGGATTTATTATTATTTTAGCAATGGTGTGGACTTGTTTTTATCTGTCTGCAAATGGCATATATCCTTAGTTTAAATAAATGTTATATGATTGTAGTCACATTTGCTAAACAATCTCTTTTATTTTTCAAATACCTCTTCTTCAATGAAATATACCCGGCAATTAAACTTTTGCACATACAGATACACTTTTATCAAAACAAACTCTATGGAGTTCCCATTGTGGCTCAGCGGTAACGGACCCAACTAGGATACAAGAGGGTTCGTGTTCGATCCCTGGCCCCGCTCAGTGCATTAAGGACCTGGTATTGCTGTGACTGTGCTGTAGGCCGGCAGCTGCAGCTCCAATTTGACCCCTAGCCGAGAACTTCCGTATGTTGTGGGTGTGGCTCTAAAAAGACAAAGTTTATTTTCTAGAGTCTATTTTCTCTTGCTGTGTTGGAACTAATTATTGACTATTGTAACTATCAACAAGGAAAGAATTGAGACTTTTTTTAAAGCCTTGTGTTTTATTGGAAATGGTGTGAGTAGAATGATTTATCATGTTAGAATAAATGCAAGCTTTTTCCTTTTCTGGACTAATCTTCAGACGTGCTCTGTTGACCACGAGTAGCTCTCTTCAGCCTTCTGGCAGGATTCCTGCCGAGGTTGAGGACAGGTGGCAGGGCCCGGACAGCAGTCAGGACTGGACTCTGAGGCGGGAGGAAGCGATAGAAGTTGAACTAGGCTGCTGTGGTGAGTGGGGCAGACAGAGGCAGTCAGCTGGCTGATTTCACAGTGTAGGGTCGGAAGAGATCCACACGGTGGTGCCTCCTGGGTCAGGCTGTGCTCAGAGGCCCTAGCCAGGGCATTATTTATTTATTTTTTTTTGTCTTTTTGTCTTTTCTGGGGCCGCACCCGCGGCATACAGAGGTTCCCAAGCTAGGGGTCTAACAGGAGCTGTAGCCGCCGGCCTTCGCCACAGCCACAGCAACGCGGGATTCGAGCCGCGTCTGTGACCTACACCACAGCTCATGGCAACGCCGGATCCTTAACCCACTGAGCGAGGCCAGGGATCGAACCCACAACCTCATGTTTCTTAGTCGGATTCATTAACCACTGAGCCACGACGGGAACTCCCAGGGCATTATTTTTAATCAAGATTTTCTGACAAAATCTACCCTTTAACCCTGTGGCCTGGTTTTTAGCAGCAGTTTTGTCGGAGCAGCAGTTTTTTCCAGCATCTGCAGAGCCAGCCCAGCCAGTGTGAGGGGCATAGGAGTGGGAACAAGATTCTGTGGTCTGGTTCCTGCCTGCTCAGGCCGGGTGTCCTGCACAGCCCCATCCTGGGGACCCTCAGCGTGCTTGCTGTCATCTTCTGTGGTTTGGTTTTACTGTGTGAGGCAGGACCTTCTGTGATATTTTTTTTTTTTTTTTTGCTTTTTAGGACTACACCTGCGGCATATGGAGGTTCCCAGGCTAGGGATCCAGTTGGAACTACAGCTGCCGGCCTTCGCCACAGCCACAGCAACACGGGATCCGAGCCGCGTCTGCAACCTACAGCACAGCTCACAGCAACGCCGGATCCTTAACCCACTGAGCGAGGCCAGGGATCGAACCCGCAACCTCATGGTTCCTAGTTGGCTTCGTTTCTGATGCGCCACAATGGGAACTCCCTTCCTGCCATGATGGTGTTGATTATGGGTTGGATAAGGGGTGGAAACCAAGGCCAGTACACCTGGGAGGAGGAGGAGAGAAACCAAGCAGTAAAGTGTAGGTTTTGTAACAGACTAATGTTAAAAAGATGTGTGTAGTTCAGTTTGAACTAGGTCTTAGGAATTCATAGTTTTTCAGCCTCGAAACTGTGTTGATAATTGTGAGTTTCTCTTTGATTGGCTCTCTCAGCTCCCAGAATTTAAAATGGGTCAGATATTTGGTTTACTCCCAGAAGTGGAAAATGACTGTTTTAAAAATTGTGATTTAAGAATTTTACCGCTTTTGCTTTTTTCGTATTACGCTATCTTAACGTTTCCACCCTCAGAAGCCCAGCAGATCTCCACAAGGCTGCTAGGTGGTTAGTGGTTTGGTACCCCAGGAAGCCCCGGTGGGTGTCTGAGATTATCAGCCCTGTGCCTGGCGCCCGCCCTTCCTCCCGCAGAGCTGTCTTCTCTGTGGCCCCCTCTCCTCAGTCCCCCTGCCAGGAGAGCCAGTCCTGGTGCGATTTTCTTTTTCTCTCTGACCCCTCCCCTGCTGTGGATTCCAACCTTGGGTGGTCGTAGTTTCCCTTAAGTTGGTGCTGCCTCCGCCCCTCCGAGTCCCCTTGCCCACCTCCTTGGTGCATTTTGTCTGTCGCAGTATGTCACGAGCCACGTAAAACTCACCTGTAACGTGGGAGAGAGAGACTGAAAAATGTTTTATTATTACTTAAAAAAATTGGTTTGACCTCGTGGACACCCTGAATAAGATCCCCGAGCCACACTTTGAGAGCCACTCTGTGTTGAAATATTATTTTCAATTCAAAGATACATATATATCTTTTTATGATATATATGGTTCTTTTTTCAGTGGCAATGTATTACAGACATCGTAGGAAAAAATCCCAGAAATATTTGAAATATCTCTAAAGGTTGAACTTTTGACACTTACATTTAGCTTTGGTTTTGGGGTTTATGAAAAGGTACTTGGAATAGCACAGATAGAGCTTCCCAGTTTGGAAATTTCCTGAGGACTCTGCTTTGCCGGCTAATTGTGTATATATAAAAATGGACACCCGGGGGCAGCAGAACACAGTTAAGCTTATTTGCTAGGGAAGCATGCAAAACACAGGAGCTTTTAGCAGAGCTACAGGCCTGAAGTAACCACACATCTGTAGTGTGCTTTTTTGCCGCTTACTGTAACGTGTTCGAGGAGGTGGAACTGTCACGCGGGAGGGTGTGCCTTCTGTGGTTTTAGTATCTCAAGATTGATGAAGCCCCATTTTAACAGTGGATCTCGAGAGCCTCTAGTTTCTCCGAAAGCATGTTTTCCACAAAGCTTCCCAGACCTTACACTATTCAGAACGAACCATTTTAGGATTATTTTGCTAATTCTTCAGGCTTTTGGTCCTTGTATGTGCTGTGGGCTGCTTTTTGGTGAGGGTGGGATTGAGACCACTGCCTGTCAGCAGCACCCTCCGGACCGAGGGTGGGTCGGGCCCTGGCTGGAGCGTGGCAGCGGTTCCACTCTTCTGATGTCAGGACAGCTCGCACAAAGCAAAGACCCGGCCACAGTTAGGCTAAGTGTTAGGCTGTAGCTTGCATAGTTTTGACATGACTTTAAGAAGGAAACTCTCCAGGAGCTCCCTTCGTGGCTCAGCGGTTAACGAACCCGACTGGATCCATGAGGTTGCGGGTTCAATCCCCGGCCTTGCTCAGTGGGTTAAGGATCCAGCGTTGCCATGAGCTGTGGTGTAGGTCGCAGACACGGCTCGGATCTGGCATTGCTGTGGCTGTGGTGTAGAGCAGCAGCTGCAGCTCCGATTCGACCCCTAGCCTGGGAACCTCCATATGTTGCGGGTGTGGCCCTAAAGAGACAAAAAAAAAAGAAGGAAACTCTCCATCTTAACTTTCCTCCTTTGCTCTCAGTTACCCCTGAAGTTGGGAGCCGATTCTCTGCTGGGGTGGAAAAAGGGCCACGACTGGAACAAAGGGGAGACCTGGCATTAGGGCACAGGATACATCAAGCTAACCCAGTTGTGCCATGTCCTCATGAGGAACCAGTGCTACTTCTGTCCACTTGCCTGTAGGTTAGTGGCTGGCCGTGTGTGACCCACAGGCACAGTCTATCTTGACTTTCCTAAGTCAAGTTGTGTTGGAACACGGCCACACCCATGTGCTTCTTCAAGCTAAAGTGACAGTGTTGAGCAGTTGAAACAGGAGCCTTATGACACATGAAGCCTAAGGACCTTGTCTGGTCCTTTACAGAAATTTACAGAATTTGTCTTTTCCAGACTCTTGCCCTGAGTCCATGAAGGGCCCTCCCCTGATCACAGTGGGCAGGAGTGAGGATGGTCTTATCTCTGCATTCTAAATGAAAAATGTGTTAACATCCAGGGTAAGGTTTTCAGACATGGTAAATTTATCAAAGAATTTCTCTGAAAGAAAACAAACAGAGAAAATAGCTCTTTCATGAAAATATATTTGAAAATGGCAGTATGATCATTTGGGGAGAATAGCCTTAAATTTGTCTAGGTTTTTTTGACTTTTTGATTAATATTTTCTTTCATTAAGGATGGTAACCTTAATTGACTAAATAGTCAAGATTTGGGCCTGTCTTGTATTTTGGGATTTCAACTAGAATCCTTTTTGTGGCTTTTCCATTTTAGGTTCGATTAAAAATGTCTCCTGACTTTAAAGGTAATGATCCATAGATTTATACCCGTTGAGTATCTCAGATCTGATTGGAAATGTTGGCATTGATTTCAAAGGATAATTTCTGTGCCTCTCAGTGCATAAGGAGGCCTTTTCAAATCTCCATGCTTTATTCATTTAATGGGAGGGAATTCTGAATACAAGAAAGTTCTATGAAAGCACTGCCTTGGCATGCATTTGTTTTAGGGCAGGCCTGCTTTTTCCCCAAAGTCATGAATCAGGTTGGAAAGAATTCCAGTGAGTCAAAAGAGGACAATAGATGGCAGATATAAACAGCTCCAACTAATCAAGTATTTAATAGGTAGTTGACCATCTTTGACCCTTAGAAAGCCATGTGTCTTGGTTGTCTTGATTTCCTGCATTGGTCAGACTGGAGCTCAGTGTGTTGGGTGATTCCTTATGTGTGGAGAACCAGTAGATACGACTTTGCATATCTGTTCTCTCTCCTAATTGCTGTTTCAGAGTCCATGTGAGTCAAATTGATATCTTTATGCTAATGTAGGCAATGTTTGGTTATTGTGAATGTGTATAAAAGACAATACCAAACGAGCAAATAAATAAATATGAATTTAGAGTGAAGTATGAGTTTATAAACTAAAATAACTCCTGGGACTTGACTTTTGTTTTTAAATGTTACAAAACATAACAATCATTGTTTCGTTTTGTTTGTTTTTTTAGGGCCGCACTCGCCGCATATGGAAGTTCCCAGGCTAGGGGTCCAACTGGAGCTACAGCTGCTGGCCAGCGCCACAGCCACAGCAACGCAGGATCTGAGCTGCATCTGCAACCTACGCCATAGCTCATGGCAATGCTGGATCCTTAACCCACTGAACAAGGCCAGGGATTGAACACGTAACCTCATGGTTCCTAGTTGGATTCATTTCTGCTGTGCCACGATGGGAACTCCCTTTTTAAAAAAAAAAAAAAAAAATCATTGTTAATTAAATGATGAAAGTTCTATTTACATCTTATAGTAGAAATTCCTGAAGTCCAAAAGAGACATTTTTGACTCAGTGATCTTTAAACATATTGCTCAAGAGTCTTCTGAAAGATTTTTGAAAAAAACTAGTGTCTTCTCATCTAGTTTAAAGTTGTCATCTAAATATTTTATTGTAAGTTTAAGTAATTAAAACTTACAAAAAGGAAATTTTTTGATGTGTGGATATTAATTATTGATATTAAAATTAGTCTTTCATTAGCATCATAGTCAGAGAGAAGCATTTCCAAATGACAGTACTTATAAAAATCTGTTCCTCCAAAAAAGCAATGAGAACACTGGCCAAAAATGGTCAAAACATTTCAGAACTCTGGCAGTTAACCAAAAGGCTTGTAACACCCTAAAGAATGTTTATTGAAAAAAAGAAAAGCTGAATTTTCATAAGAACAGTTATGTAGTAGTTTCACTTACTCTCTTATTGTTTCCCCTGTCCCCAGCTCCAAGGTGATCTTGAAAACCAGTAGCCGCTCAACCACAGTAGCTATGAAAATAGAACCCACTGGGGTGCTCAGTGAAGCTCTCTCCAAAGCCCCCTTCCCTGGGAGTTGCTGTGTGTGTGTGTGTGTGTGTGTGTGTGTGTATGTGTGTGTGTGTGTGTGACTCGTCTGGCAGCTCTCTGGAAAATCCTCTCTTGGCAGGGCTTGTCTTTCTTTGATCTGACTCTGTCCTCGCTCAGTGACAACAGTCTTTTCCCCAGAGTATGTGGAGTTGTTCGGCATTACTGCTGCCTGGGATAGTGCTCACAGGGGCAAACAGGCTGACCAAAACACTCAAAAAGGAAAAGCTGGGAAATAAGGCATGTAAGAGGGGCTGTGGTGAACTGAATACTGTTGGGAATCCATATCTGCATGCCCAGGAAAACCCTGAGAGGACCCTAAGCTCTCACCTCCGACTGACTTTGAGATTTTGCACGAGCAGAAAGTGAGCTACGGCAGACTCGTAAAATGCCTGGTCTGTACACCAGTGAATGAATTGTTAGAACATATTTATGGCAGACCGATTACAGTCATTTCATGATACAGTATGGGAAACACTGCTACGTTTAAAAATGCCTGCGATGATAGGCTGTGAGCTGTGTGGTTCATCTGCAAGTTTTTATAACTAATAAAGGAATTCAGTAAAGATTCAGGATAAGAAAACTTTTCCAATGTATTTATCAAAAAATATCATGTAAGTGGGCCTGCATAGTTCAAACCCATGTTGTTCAAGGGTCAACTGTGTACTCCTACTTGGGGACTTCAGTAGCCCCCTCTTACAAATGGATAGATCATCCAGGCAGAGAATCAGTAAGGAAACAGTGGATGTGAGCAACACTGTAGATCAAATATATTTAATAGACACGTGCAGAATATTCCATTAAACAGCAGCACAGTACACATTGCTAGGATAGATGATGTTATGCACAAAACAAGTCTCAACAAATTGAAGATGATAAAAACTATATCAAGTATCTTTTTGGACCACACGTGTGTAAGAAACTAGAAATCAATTATTGGAAGAAAGCTGTAAAATGAACAAATACATGCAAATTAACATACTTCCAAACAACCAGTGGATCAAAGGAGAAATTAAACAGGAAATGAAAAATTATATGGAGATAATCAAAAATGGAAACACAGCATACCGAAATGTGTGGGATGTAGGAAAAGCAGTTCTAAGAAGAAACTGTAGGAGTTCCTGTCGTGGCTCAGCGTTAACGAATCTGACTAGCATCCATGAGGTCACAGGTTTGATCCCTGGCCTTGGTCAGTGGGTTAAGAGTCTGGTGTTGCTGTGAGCTGTGGTGTAGGTTGCAGACGTGGCTTGGATCCTGTGTTGCTGTGACTGTGGCTGTGGTGTAGGCCAGCAGCTAAAGCTCCAAATGGACCCCTAGCCTGGGAACCTCCATATGCCATGGGTGCGGCCTTTAAAAGCAAAAAAAAAAGAGGAAGAAACTGAAACTGTAAGTACATAAGAAAGATCTTTACCAATCTAATATTATACCTCAAGGAACTAGAAGAAGAACAGACTAAGCCTAAAATTAGCAGAAGGAAATAATGAAGAGTAGAGCTAAGAGTGGAAATAAATGGAAAATAAGAAAACAATAGAAAAGATTAACAATACTGTGAGTTGGTGTTTTGAAAGGATAAATAAAATTAGCAAATCTTTATTGAGACTAACAAAGAAACAGAGGGCTCAAATAAGTAAAATTATAAACAAATGAGAAGATGTTATAATGGATACCACAGAAATACAAAAGATCATAAAAGATCACCGTGAACAGTTCTGTGCCCTAAACTGGAAAACCTGGAAGAGATAGATAAAGTCCTAGAAACATATAGCCTATCAAGACTGAATCATAACAAAGTCTAAAGCCCGAACAGACCAATAGCACATAAGAAGATTGAATCAGTATCTCAAGCCTTACAAACACAGATAAGCCTAGCACCAGATGATTTCACTGGTGAATTCAGATGTTTGAAGATGCCAATCCTTCTCAAACTCCACCAAAAAAATCCAAGAGGAGAAGGTAACACTTCCAAACTCATTTTACAAGGCCAGCATTACCTTGTTACCAAAGCCAGATAAGAACACTACAAGAAAATCACAAACCACTAATGAATAGAGTTGCAAAAGCTCTCAACAAGGAGTTCCCGTCGTGGCTCAGTGGTTAACGAATCTGCCTAGGAACCAGGAGGTTGCAGGTTCGATCCGTGGCCTTGCTCAGTGGGTTAAGGATCCGGAGTTGCCGTGAGCTGTGGTGTAGGTCGCAGACGCAGCTCGGATCCTGTGTTGCTGTGGCTGTGGTGCAGGCCGGTGACTACAGCTCCTCTTAGACCCCTAGCCTGGGAACCTCCACATGCCGTGGGTGCGGCCCTAGATAAGGCAAAAAGACAAAAAAAAAAAAAAAAAGAAGCTCTAAATTCTGCCAAACTGAATCTAGCAGCACGTTATAAGGATTATAAACAATGATCAAGTGGGATTTATCCCTACGATGCAAGTGTGTTTCAACATACACAAATCAAAATCATCAATAAGCGCAGAGATAAAAATATAGTCATCTCAATAGATGAAAAAAGTGTGGACAGTTAATTATCCTTTCATGATAAAAACTCAATAAATTGGATATAGACATATGCCTCACATAATAAAGGCCATATATAATAAGCCCACAACTTGTGAAATGTTGAAAGATTTTCCTCTAAGATAGGAACAAAACAAGAGTTTCCTTTCTCATTACTCCTTATTCAACTCACTGAAGAAACTCTTAGCCAGAGAAATCAAGCAAAGAAATAAAAAGCATCCAAATAGAATGGAAGAAGTAAAAATTAACTATTGTAACTAATAAAGGGATTCAGTAAAGATTCAGGATAAAAAAATCAATATACAAAAATCAGTAGTGTTTCTATACCTTAAGGACAAACCATCTGAAAAAAAAAAAATTCCAGTCACAATAGCCTCAAAAACAATAAAATACTGAGGAATAAATTTAACCAAGGAGATGAAAGGTCTGTACACTGAAAACTGAAAGGTATGGTTGAAAGAAATTGAAGACACAAGTGGATGGAAAGTTTTCCCATGTTCATGATTGGAAGAATTAATATTGTTAAAATGTCCATACTACCCAAAGACATCTATAGCTTCAGTGCAATCCCTATCAAGATTTTAGTGGCATTTTTGTGTTTTTACAGAAAAGAACAAACAACTCTAAAATCTATATGGAACTACACAAGACCCCAAATATTCAAAACAGTCTTCAGAAAGAACAACAAAGCCAGGTGTATCACGCTTCCAGATTTCAAACTATACTGCAGAGCTACAGTAATCAGAAACGGTATGGTATGGGCATAAAAATAGACACACTGAGCAGAATTAAGAGCCCAGAAATGAATCTACACAGGTACAATAAAATAATATTTGAAAAGTTAGCTTAGAATGCTCAATGGGGAAAAGACGGTCTCTTCAATCAGTGGTGTTGGGAAAATCAGATAACCACATTCAGAAGAATGTAACTAGACCGTTAACACCACTCACAAAATTAGATTGAAATGGATTAAAGACTTGAATGTAAGACCTGAGACCGTGGAAATCTTAGAAGAAAACATAGGCAGTAAACTCTCTAACATTGGTCTTGGCAGTTACTTTTTGACTCTGACACCAAAAGCAAAAGCAAAAGCAATAAAAGCAAAAATAAATCAATGTGACAACATCAAACTAAAAAAACTTGGGCACAGCAAAGGAAACCATCCGCAAAATCATAGGCAACCTATGGAATGGGAGGAAGTGTTTGTAAATCAGAGGTCTGCTAAGTGGTTAATAATCAAAATACATTAAGGAACTCATGCAACGCACTACCAATAATAATAATTTTATTGAAAAGTGGCAAAGGAGCTGAATTTTTCCAAAGAAGATATGCAGATGACCAAGAGGTACAGGATGAAAATATGCTCCTCATCATTAATCATCAGGGAAGTACAAATCAAAACCACAGTGAGATACCACTTCACAGCTGGGAGAATGGCTGTTCTCAGAAATACAAGTGTTAACAGGTGCTGGCAAGGATTTACAGAGAAGGGAAATCCTTGTGTAGTGTTAGTCGGAAGGTAACTTGGTACAAGCCATATGTGAAAGACAGTATGGAGGGTTTTTTTTTTTTAAGAATTAAAACAAAACTACAGTTTGATCCAGCAATCCCACTTCTGGGTATACAGTCAAAGGAATGGAAATCACTGTCTTTAAAAGATACTGACATTGCCCCTGCAGAGCATTGCAGCATTATTGAAAATAGCCAAGGCACGAAAACAAGTTAAGTGTCCATCTGTGATGAATGGGTAGAGGGAATGTGAGATAGGTAGGCCGATTGGTAGATAGATTAGGTTAGATAGACACACACAATGAAATGTTATTCAGCCACAACGCTGGAGGAAACCCCGCCATTTGTGACAGTATGGATGAATCTCGAGGGTATTATGCCAGTGAAATAAGTCAGAGACAGACAAATATTGTGTGATCTCACTCATATGTGGAATCTGAAAAAAAAAAAAAACGAAAACAAAAACAAATTCATAGAAACAGAGCAAATTGTTGCTTGCCAAGATCGGATGTGTGTGAGGGGAATGGGTGAAGGTTGTCAAAGGGTACAAACTGTCATCTGTAAGGTGAATTAGTTCTCAGGGTCTAATGTACAGCATGACTATAGTTAATAGTCCTGTATTGTATATTTAAAAGTTGTTAGATCTTAAAATGTGTTGCCACACACAAAAAATGTAAACATGTGAGGCGATGTATGTATTGGCCATTGTTTCTCAGTACATAGCTACGTGAAATCGTTACGTTGGGACACCTTAACCTCACAGAATGTTATATGTCAAATGCATCTCAGTGACGCTAGGAGAAAAGAACGAAAAACGAAACTCATAGAAACAGAGTAGATTGGTGATTGCCAGGGGCCTCGGTGTGGAGGAAATGGGTAAACGTGGTCAGTCAGTGGTAGTAAACTTGCAGTTATGAGATGAATGAATAGTTCTAGAGGCGGGCAGCATGGTAATTATAGTTAACAGTGCTAAGAGAATAGATTTTAAAATTCTCATCACAAACACACAAAAAGCTAACTATGTATGGTAATGAATGTGTTAACTAACTGTGGTGAACATTTCAATATATATACTTTATATTTATATAAATCATCACTTTGGACACCTTAAAGTTACACCGTGTTATACATCAGCTATATCTCGGTAAAGCTGGAGGGAGGAAAGAATTGAAGGGAGAAATAGACGATTCAACAGCAATAGCTTGAGACTTCAATACCCCTCTTATAATTATGTTTAGAATAACTACACAGAATATCAACAAAGAAATAGAAGGTTTGAACAACATTATAAACCGACTAGATGTACCAGACATCCAGAGCACACGCCACCAACAATAGCAGAGTATGTATTATTTTCAGGTACAAATGGCACGTTTTCCAGGAGAGACCATAAAGAAGTCTCAATAAATTGAAAAAGCACGAAAATATACAAAGTGTATTCCTGCATATATCGGAACAGGATTATAAATCATTAACAGGTTGAAATTTTGTGGAAATTGAACCAGTCATTCCTTAATAATCTTTAGGTCCAAGATGATATTTACAATGGAAATTAAAAAATATGTTAAGTTGAATGAAAATTAAAATGCAACATAAAATTTATGAGATGCAGCTGAAAATACCTATATTAAAAAGGAAAAAGTTTGGGGAACAGACTTGCGGTTGCCGAGCGGCTGGGAGGGAATGGGGTTAACTAGTGCTTCGGTGATGGAAAAGCAAGGAGATCCAGCTGGATAGTATAGGGAACTATGTCTAATCACATGTGACAAATCCATATATGTATATGTAACCGGGTCACCATGTGGTGCAGTTGGAAAATTTGACAGAAATCTGTAAACCAGCTATAATGCAAAAAGAAAAAAAAAACTTCTGTGGAAAGGCAAAAAAAAAAAACATATCCTTTAAAAAAAAAGGAAAAAGCATCTCAAAGCAGTAATAACCTAACCTTCCAGGATAAGAAACAACAATGAAGCTCACTGAACCCAAAGAAACCAGAAAGAAGGAAATGACAAAGAGCAAAAATAAGTTAACTAGAGAATAGAAACAATAGAGAAACATCTTAATGAAAGTTGCAGTTTATTCTTTAAAAAGATAGACAACATTGACAACGGTCTAGCTAGCTTGAATGTGAAAGAAAGAGACTTAAATCACTAAAATCAGTAATGAAAGAGGGGATGTTACTATTACCTTACAGAAATAAAAGGATTATAAAGGATCAACAGTTGTATGTTAACAAACTAGATCACCAGGGTGAAATGGACCAATTCCTAGAACATTACTGCTGAAACTGAGTCAAAGAAGAAATAGAAAATCTGAATAGACCTATAGCAATAAAAGGATTGTTAGTAATAAAAAAAATTCCCAATAAAAAGAAAAGCCTGGTTCCAGATGGTTTTACTTGTGAATTGTACCAGATGTTTAAGGAAGTTTTAATATAAATCCTTCACAAAATCTTCAGAAAGAAACAAAAGAGAAGGGAGCACTTTTGAAAGCATTCTGTGAGGACTGTATTATTACCCTGACACCAAAATCAGACAAAGCTGTCACAAGAAACTAATAGCCCTTATAAATAGCCCTTGTGAATATAGATGCAAAATCTAGCAGCATGTAAAAAGGATTATACATCACAACCATTTGAGATTTATCATCAGAGTGCAAGATTGGTCCAACATGTGAAAATCAAGCTAATCACTGTATTAATGGAATAAAGCAGAAGCAACAAAAGAAAAAAACAAGTTGGATATCATATAGATTAAAAACTTCCTGTGTCAAAGAACACCGTCAAGTGAAAAGACAACCTACAGAATAGAAATATTTGCAAAGTACATGTATCATAAGGCGCTTGTATTCAGAATTAGAGCAGATTTTTTTTTTTTTTTTGTCTTTTTGCCTTTTATCTAGAGCCACACCCGCGGCATATGGAGGTTCCCAGGCTAGGGGTCTAACAGGAGCTGTAGCCGCCGGCCTGCGCCACAGCCACATCAACGCGGGATCCGAGCCGCGTCTGCAACCTACACCACAGCTCACGGCAACGCCGGATCCTTAACCCACTGAGCAAAGGCCAG